>JAPYZE010008722.1:0-11721 GCA_030522805.1 Leptomastidea abnormis
TATAGATAAATATATATATATATATATATATATATATATATATATATATATATACATAATATTATGCGAATCAAGGACCTTTTAAATTCTTTAGGCTGCAATTTCATACCTTTATTCAATGTCAACATGAGATATCGTTTAATTTGATTTTATAAATATTGTGATTCTTTATCTTGAATGAGCTACTGATAAAAAATAAAGTTATGTTTTAGTTTTAATCAGTCTGACTTTCTTTTTAAAAAATATTTTGATGGCATATATTTGATTAGGTTATAATTAAGCGATCAAAATAGCATTGTTTTTATACTTGATTTATATTTTTTTTGCGATTATACTTGTATATTGAAAAAATAATTTTAAATATTTATAATAGATTAATACAAATTTTATTAGTCAAGAGACAATAGTTTCCTAGAGCATCAGATAAAATTTGACAAATCTTCTCAGAATTTGACATACGATAAAAAGATATAACAGCATGATACAACCCTATGTATACAAACCCAAGTGTCTCTCTCGCTTCTCGAGTGAAAATTCAAGCCCTTAAAGCAAGAAATTCTAAGAGAGCAAGTACTAGATAATATGACGAAGGGAAGGCTGAAGGCGCGACTGACGTAACATAAAGAAAAGTGTCACGTACGTGGCCTGAGGGATAAAAACAGAGAAGAGGACGCAGAGAATAATAATAATAAAAGAGGTGGAGAAGAAAACAAGAAGACTACGAGGAGGAGGACGACGACGTCGATGAAGCAAAGAAGAAGAAGAAGCTGGCGCATGCCACAAGTGTGCCCAGCACGACTCCTATTGGATTACAAGCTGGCACTCATCGTATACGGACGGTATACGACGGTTTAGTGTTACACATCGTGCATATAACGCTGACGCGCTTTGTATATACTCTTCGTATGCACCCACACACACAAATAGACACATACATACACATACAGTCTTCGAAGCCCCTTCTTTTCTCTTTCTCTTGCGCTTGATCGACAATGGACGCGTATATTCTTCAATCCTTTTTTTCCTCCAATCCTCCTCCTCCTCTTCTCCTCTTCAGAGTCTTCTCCGTTACGCGCACGTTATATGGGCCCTTGTAAGCGCACCGCGGCGCATTATAATACTCGTTCAGACGTAAATCTGGAAACCCAAGAGCTGGACGAGAAGGGCTGAATAAGAAGAAGAATAAGAAGGAAAAGAAAGGAGTGTAGGGTTAGCTTAGCCAACGAATTAACCTTCCTCGAAGTATATATACCATATAAGCGCTCGCCGCCTCAAGTTCATCTCCTTTTTCCCTCCTTCGTTTCACTCACTTGCCTTCTACTCGTTCGTTCTTGTACTTCGCCGAGCGCGTTAATTGAGGCTAATCGCGAGGCAAATTTTTTTTATCCTCCACCTCTTCCCTTCAGCTTCTTTCCAACCTTTTTCCTTCTAGACCGTCTCGACTGTCCAAGTCGTCTTTTTGCTTGTGAGCTACGACTTCTCGAAGACGCCGCGTGTCTTTCTCGTCCTCAGGATTTTTGCTCATGGATCCACGATGCTTTTCTTCCAGTACAGCAGTATAGCCAAGTTGCTTACTTGCACGACGATGAAGACGCTAATGTAGAAGAGTACGTTAATTGCGGCTATTAAAAAATTAAACATAGTTAAAAAGCTCCCTTCCTTTTCTCCTTTCCTTGTCATTTTCTGCCCATTCCTTCTCGTGACTTGTTTAACTGAAGTAGTTTTAATGTACAGCGAAGTTGAGAATTAACTTCATTGTAAGTAATCGTTTATGCAGAGCGTTAGATTTAGATCCAATTTTATTTATTATTTTTTTGATGCACATTTGTTTTGAAAAAAAAAAGAATTTCTCTAAGCCGATCCATCCAAGAGAGCGTTATAAGATTCAAGCTCAACAAAGCTTAAATGCTGACTTGATGTCTTACGTTGTCTCAGCAACTTATGGTTGATAGATCAGAGATCGAGTAGGGAGAGTGAGTAGCATCGTGACAATAAATCAGTCAATTTCCAAAGCGCGATAGCGAGAGCACCCGCGCGGATGCTAGACCTGGATAGGGGATTAAGGACGCAATAGCAGCAGCAGCAGTAGTTGCTCCCCGCTCTTTCTCTCGATTGCGGTTATTGGATATAATTTTATTCGGTGATGCTATATTATCGCGTCAGTGCTGCTGTTTAAAACAAATTTATAATCGGCCCCGGCAATCTCTCGACAATTTTCAGCCGACCGGGGTTATAATGTCAAGTAATTGGATTTAATGATAGATATTCTCTCCCTATCTTTTTCTTTCTGGTCTAGGCTAGTTTGTAGAAGGTATTGCGAGTAAGATTTAAAACAGAAAAAAAAATTGATTCTTATGTATTGAATGATTTTTCTCGCTTTTTTTGTAATCTACGAAAAGTTATACCATTATTAAAATAATGTTTTAGATCAATATTATGAAATTTATATAATTCGAGGTACATATTTCAATATTCCGATAAATAATTTAAAATGTTTTCATTAATGAAAAAATGAATAAATAAATAAATAAAAAAACCTTGTGAAAAAGCGAGAACATTTTTTGAGAATTTACATCATCTCAAAAGATTTTTAATTAATTTTTATAATTAATATTAAAACTTGCATGAAAAATTGTAATTCTGTGCATGGAAAAGCTGAATATAAATTTCAATTTAATAATTCGATTAAAATGAATAATTTAACTTAATTTAAACAAAAAACTTTTTTTTTAATAATTCTTAAATCTGTTAATTAAAAATAAATCTATAAATACGTAACAGGCTAAAAAGCCAAGAAGAGAGAAACCAAACGGATCATCTACACACACTACGAGGTTCGGTCGATTCTTTCTCCAGCGTAAACGAGCGAATGAGCTGGAGTATCGCTTTACTCCGTTCAACTCTCTTCCTCTCCCTTTCTTGTACTCACTCACTCACTCACCCTTCTGGTATATGTACGAGAATCAGGAAAGTTTCTGGCTGAACGAGTTCGCGGTCTGCGATCCGATTACCTCGCGGTGCTCGCACACCGGCTTTGGCGACGCAGTTGAACCAGAACCTGAAATTTCCGCGCGTGCTCTTGTACTTTCAGCATCGCATTGGCGTGCTTGATTAATTAATTGTTGGTAATGGAGAGTTTAGCCTTGCTGTTTTGCTATATAACATTCAAGTGGAAGCTAATGAATTGTTTTTCTTTTATTCTGCTTTCAAAAAAAAAGTTGAATAAAAAAATTATTCTCATGGAAATGCAAAGTCATATAATTAACGGCATTGAAATTATTCTACATTTTCACAAGTTTGCAACGAAAAGTTTATCCTGCATAATTGTCAAACATCACATATCAGACCAATTTTAAAGTAAACGTAAGCTTTCACGTTATGTTTTTTTTTAAAACAAAAAAAAACCGCTTATTTATACACGGCAAAAGTGCAGAGACGCGTAAAAAAGAGCCGACGGGGTAATACGGACTGTGCTAATTGCGGTCCGGAAAAAGGCAAGCCACTCTATGCCTCGCATTTATACATATCTCCTCGCCCCCCAAAAAGATCCGTGTTATTTCGGCGAGTTTTCTCTTCTGTTTTCTAAAAATTAATTTTATCTCGCACAAGCAAACCATATGATCCTCACATTCAGACTAAGAAAATTGCGCAAAGTTGGTCGAAAAAATCCGCAAAAGCTAAAGAGCATACAAGTCCCGAAAAAACAGGCAAATATACGTAGAGAAAAGTGTGCAGAGGTAGAAAGAAGTCTGCAATTACCCTCAGGGTGGTTGAAAATAAACGAAGAGAAAAAGGGTGATGGTGTATACGCGGAGAAGAGAGATTCTAAGAGAAAAGTAGGGGAAAAAGGAAATGGACAGAAGCTGGAGCAAAAGGCTTAGGAAGATAACGCGAAGAAGCAGGTTAGAGTAGAGAAGTGTAAGGAGAAAGGAAAAAAAAAGGGTAGATACAATGATTACCATATAATGGAGCCCCGGAGGCGTATAGGCAGAGCTGCAATACGACTTTTCGTCTTTTTTTTTCAAGGAATACTGGAAACGGTACTCGCTGACTCTATTCTCTACTCACACTGCGACGCGCGATGGCTAACAAGCATACGTTTCCTAACACTTATCGCTTTTTCTAAATTTTCTTTTATTTTGATTTTATTTTTTTTTATCATATTTGGTTGTAAGTAAATTATTTACATGTATTTTTTTTTACACTTTGAAATTAAATGATGCAACAAGAGTACCTATAATTATGTTAAAACTGTAAAGATAAGTTAACAAGTGATTAAGCCTAGTGAAGAAGTTAAATCATCTAAGCTTGCAAAAAGCTAATCTAATCAGTATACTCTTTTTTTCTCCTAGAAAAAAAGACTTGCGTCTACAATTACAATCGTCATTTCTGCACTCGCGAAAAAAAAGAGTATTATTCCGTCATCTCCTACTTTGTTCTTTTCTCTTCTCTTTCATTTCACGTACAAGTTGAAACTCGTCACAATATATAGTATAGAGAAAGAGTATCTCAACGGAGGGAAGGAGAAGAGTAGAGCAACCGAGTTTATTGTCAAGTCAATCAAACGCAATCCACCAACTTGCTTTACTCAAACCCCCTTCCTTCTCCTCCTTCTCCTCCAACGGGCATATTACTTGTTCTGTACTCGCGCCTCCAGTGAGGCCAGGCGTACGCGACGCGCACATTGCCTGGCATACATTGTCCAAGAGAAAGAGTGACGGGAGGTAGCAGGGGGATAAGGAAGGAGGGTGATATGTCAACTCTCGACTACGCGAACGCACGTACGCGTCTCTAAGTGACCATAGTATAGAGAAGAGAGAGGTTCTTATAGTAATAGTTGACTGCGCTTAGATCGTGATTCTCTCTCTCGGTCTCTTATGTAATTGATTAGTTTCACTTGCTCCGATGAGAGCCAGCCGGGAGCGCCGTACGTTTATATATACGGGATAGGAAGGGGTCACGTGCTGTCACATAGTCTCAATAATTCTCTGTTTTCGTCTTCTCTTCGTCTTCAATTTGATTGTCGCGCGCCAAATCTGGACGAGGAAACATTTCGATTTTCTTTTCTTTTTTCATTTTATTCTTATGAAGATTTTTATTGCGAGGAATGTGATTGTTTGTTGAATAAGCAAAGAAAATTATCTATTATAGATTATAATTATGTTACATGAGGTATTGGAGAATTGTAAAAATTATTCAATGATATTGAATAGGTATATGGGAAAATTTTTCGTTACTTACAAAATTATTACATAAAGATAACAACCATAACATTATTTTCTGTACACTGTCATTTAGTAATTACCTCTTTGATATTCTATGTGCAAAAAAATCTATTATTCATGCGATTAAACGTTCATTAATTCAAAAATAAAAACATTGAAACCAGAAACATCCAAATGTTGTAGATCGAAAATCTCATGGCAAACTTGTAGCATCACAAAACTTACACGAAAGATTTTGTAAATTTTTACAGCATCACATTTACATGACGCAAGAGTAAATCATTGTGTGCAAATACTACGACAAATTCATGGGATTCTAAAATCCCAATTACAAAACGCTTGGACTGTGTTTATAAGCACATGAACATACACAAGCAACAAGCACATCAAGTGTAGCCGAGAGAGAAAGAGAGCTGCTGCCTATTAAAGAGACAAATCACTCGGCCGACTTACAAAACGCGCGGGCAAGCTTAATTGTACGATACATTGGAGTAAATCAGTCAAGGGCCATAAAGTGCGCACACGCGACAAGTAGTATAAGTAAGAGCACGTCCAGACGTAATGATTTTATTTATTCCCCTCTCTCTCTCTCTCTCTCTCTCTCTCTCTCTCTCTCTCTCTCTCTATTTTGTGTTTCTCCTACTCCTTACCCCCTCTCTCTTCCCCTTCTACATCATCTTCTCGAAGATCGACGCGTTCATCTCGGTTGAATTTAATAAAATGACCGCAATAGACGACGAGGGTTATTCTTCTCTCTCTATCTTTCCAACCACGCGCAGCTCGGCTAATCCTTTCACGCACGAGACCTGCTGTCTCTCTTTCTCTCTCCTCCTCGATCATCGATCATCCGACATAATACGATATTCTCTCCAACAAACAAGAAAATAGCTCGATACAACGTCGTTCGGTCCATGATGAGGATCGCGAACTCGATAGTTTCAAACGATGATGCCTGAAGAAGACTATGGAAAAAAAAATCGACTTGACTAAAAAAAAAAAAAAACTAAAGAGACCCTCGGTCCACTGGCCGGCGGCGGCCGACCGCCTTCCCGCATCTCACACGCGGGTCCCAGCCGCGCCCCCGGACCCGTGGGCGTTGCTCTCCTGCTGCTGTTGTTGTTGTAAGATCGCGCGACGATCCAAGCTCTCGTTACGCGGCTTTCAGAGCAGCATCGAGCGCGCATGCGCACAACCAAAAGAGAAAAAAAAATGAAAAAAAAGTAACGAAGAACAAGTCCAACTTCTCCCCTCTATCTCCTTCTTTTCTTGAGCGCATTGGCTTCGTTGCTGCAGCGGGACCACGTGCACTCGTGTGTGTTTACGTTGCATCGGGAGAGCGGGAGGAGAGAGAGAGGGTGAGAAGGGGAGTGAGAGGGAGAGAGAGAGCTGCACCAGCAAAGAAGGATGGAGCGAGGCACGATGTAAACAGAAAGCGAGACGTGAGCCGCAGCATCGCGGGAGAAAAATTGAGGTGCTACAGCAGCGTGAGGAGAGGAGAACTGCTGTTGCTGCTGCTGGTCGTACTTGTGCGTACACTCGAGAGAGTGATTTTTTTTTTCCTTCTCCCCCCCCCCCCTGTCTCTCTCTCTCTCTCTTTTAATTTCGGAGCAGCGTACACACATGAAAATGGTTGAAACGAGTTTGAGAGAGGGGGGGATCGTGATTTGACAAATTATTGCGTCAGCGGCATTAATTATTTTTCATCCAAGCGTGTATGCGCTGCTGGCAGCAACCCGCATACAGTATATATAAGAAAAAAAAAGAGTAAATCGCTCGTTCGGCTAATTTGTCACTTTGAGAAAACGGTAAACTGGCTTTTTTTTGGTTGACCCATAGTTATATACGAGTGGGTTTACGATATTTTTATCTTTACTGGTACTCGTTTATTTTAATAAGTCTATTTTTACATTTTAATATCAATCATTTAAATATTACTCTAAAAAAAAATAAAAAACACAATAAATAATTAAATAAAATGCAAAAAGTCTAATAATCTCACATATGTCAAATAATCTTCCCTATTTAGCAAGAATAGTTCACAGTAGAGAGAGCACAGGAATCGGTATAGGGGGAGTAGAAGAAAAGTACATAAGCATCAAAGCGTAACAGAAGCAAGACCAAGCTGCAGCAGCAGCAGCTTTACGAAGGAATAGGGCGCATAGGTATTATGTGTGCACTCTCGCAAGTATATGGTGCGCTTGGACGACGACGACGACGTCAACGACAGTGGCAAGACGTTGGCGAAGGGAGGAGGAAGAGGAGGAGGAGGAGGTGGCTGTATGTACACGCCCGCTCGGTCAGAGACGCACGAGAGAGCTTGAAGGCAATGAACTTCAGCACCTCTCCGCGAGCTTATATAGGCAAGAGAAAAAGAGAGAGAGAGAGGGGGGGGGAAGGGGAGAGTGCGTATATGTATGTACGTATTGTGGAGAAAGAGAGCCATCGTACATATATATGCAGTCAGAGCTCTTTTAGAGCGGGTATAATGGCCCGTGTTTATATGCTCTCTCTCTCTCTTTCTCTCGTACACACTTCTCTCGAACTCGTCAAGTAGGTATATACGCATTACTCGTACGTTATACGCTCGACCGCGCCAAATACGCGAGTTGCGAGTTTATAATGTCGATGGATTTGTTAAAAGTGAAAGATGATTGTAAAAGAGCTTGAACTCTGGTGAGTAGGTGTTGAAAAAAAATTGAAGAAACGATTTAGAGAACCATGTATGTTACTTGATTGCCAAACGTGTATATCTATTTAGATTTTTTTTTTAATACAAGTTTAGGCATCGTGTGTGAGTGGATTATTTGAGCATCGATTTTTATGCTACGAGTTAATATTGCGTATCCTGAATGTAAGACTATACATAAAATTTGCAATTGGTTTGTTTACTTTCAATTTTTATTTTATACATTACTGCTCAGCATTCAGACATAATTTTATTTATTTTTTCAGAATTTGAGAAAATTTCAAAACTATTTGTAAAGCTTTGTGTAATTTTTTTTAATTTATACAAATTTAACATTATTGATTATTTGACCTGAAAATACACGTGTAAATTAACGAAAATTACACAAACTTTGTATGCATTAAATAAATTGATTGATACAACACAAAATTGATGTAAAATTTATACAAATATTTTTTTTAATTTTTACTTGTCATTCTACAAAATATGTAATATTACAAACGTAACAGTAAATAAATAAGCATTCGTACAAATATTCTTAAACAACGATAATTTACATAATATTTACTTAGCACGCAAATACACAGTTGAAGAGCTTGAATTACACGATTTACTTAAAATTGACATCACATTATAGAGTAAAGCTGGCTTATACTGCACAAATTTACCATCGATACCGTAACAATTTATAATCAACGTCCAATTCAAATATTCCTTTCACGTCAGTTATATGCGTATTTTGCTTAGTGCGTATATTTTAGCTGAAATTATGATAAACAGTATAGTATATGTTTGACTGGAGTCCCTAATTGCGAGAAAAAGCTCGTAAAAGCCATCCGGAGCCTTCCCATAAAAGTCGATGTCAATACCATAAAATTTCTGACGCAGTGACCAGTCGCTTATATTCTCTCAACAACGGCAACAACAGCAACAACAACTGAAAATCTCAAAAACCAACGAAACGATCCTCCATAAAATTATTTCGAAATGACATCGCATCATCATCCCAGGTCCGAAGTGCATAAATAGCGGTTTGTAAAATAAAGAGCCCAAGAACGCATTTTTGCCGTTGTTGAATTGAAAAATTTTTATTGTTGTCATTAGCAGCGGTTTTTTTTTTTTTACTTTTTTAAATACAGACTTACGCGTATATCCCTACTCCAGCTTCGTTTTATCTTACCAAGCAGTTCAAGGATTTTCAGCTTTCGCGCGCAAAAATATAACGCAATAACACATAAGACGCAGAAAGGAGAGAGAGAAGGAGAGAGATCAACGACGTAGAAGATCGATATTAACGCAAGTTGTCGCGCGCCATCTCTTACGATTTTCTCTCCATATGCACATACTTACTATAATATAGTCTGGTGTGTGTGTCTTATACTACTCAGTTCGTTTACATCATATATCCCCCATATATGCACGCCTTTCTGTATATATATATATATAGGTATACTCGCTTGGGCTGCTGGAGCTGCAGGTGCGCGCTCGCGCCCCGGTTTCTCTCTTTCTCGCTCCCTTGCTCCCCCACTCCATTTTTTCCCTCTGTCTCTTGCTTTGATTTTTTTTATTTCTTTTTATTTTACTTAACTCGCAACAGCAGCAGCAGCAAGGTGTGTACATATACATGTATATATCTATACCAATACATATTATATGTACATATACACGCATATATAGATATATACCTTTTTGCCTGCAAGTTGGATTATGCTTGCTGGTGTTGCGAGGGGAAGGAGAGGGAGGGGAAAAGGTGGAGAACCTAACGAGTCCCGGGGCCTGTTATTATCCGCTCTCGGAACTCCTTCGAGCTCTCTCGCCTCTGCGTCTTTTTCTCTACTCTGCCTTGCTCTTTCTCGAGCTGCAAGAGAGTATAAGCGAACGAGTACGCGATGTCGACGAAGCAGATTATCCTGGAAACTTATTGCGGTGAGCTTGGACAATAACGATGCGGAATTGAGTGCAGGACGCGAGAAAGAGAAAGAAAGAGAGCCCTGGCCTCCTTCGCAACTCACTTCGCGCCTCTCTCTCTATCTATCTTCCCCATTTCTTTTTTTTTCCGAGAATGAAAATCTATGTGTATCAGGCCAATTTTCAAGCGCGTTACATACTCTTGAATTCAAAGGTGGTAGCAGCAGATATATATATTGGCGACGACTATAACTCTATACTATTGCCTATATAAATGAGCGTGATATCATAACGGGAATACGTTAGCGTCCTGCTCGTTATTACAGTAAGGAAATCGATTATGATTCGCCTCTGTAATATTCTATGCACGTGTATATATATGAGAGAGCTAACGCTATGGACCCTGCACGAGATGGACACACGCAAAAGAGCCGTTGCTGCGGCCGGAAATGCGTTATTTAAGCGAATTGTAATACACTTGCTTGAGGATTGTTAGGCATATTTTCTATTTTTGTTATTTTTGTTTTTTTTATATTGGAAGAGCGGGTCACAAGAACAGCAGATTATAGATGTTATTGGAAAACTAGAGAAAACGAGCTTTACGACGTGAAAAATAAGATGGTTATTTGAGTTTGCGTTCTATCGTATGAAATCAAATTTTCAATCGTGCAATCGTTTCGATTCCGTTTTATCAAATCAAGGACTTTTTACTCGTCTTCATATTAACTTAGAAATGAAAATTTTATAGATTCAAGCTTATAATTTATGTAACGGGTTCAATACGTTAATAGTTTTGAAAATTCATTAATAATCCAGAAATGGATTAGCGAATTAACATTAGTTTGTATATTAATTGAATCGAATCACAATTCACAAACAATTCCTTAAATATACATTAGGTATAGCTTGCACAGTTTGGACCGTCCGAAAATTATTTTATTTTGAAGATAATTCTTAAATCCTTAAATTAAAACGTGTCGGATCAAAGTGTCTTGTTTAAATTTTTTTGTATACATATTATACAGATATACATTAAAATTTTTCTTGTACTATACATAGCACTTTTGTTTGCAAAATGCAAATGATAGTAAATTGCACATGCTTTTATACTTACGAGTATTAAAAGCTGCGAGTGTTCTCTGTTTTTATCGTTAAAAAAAAAGGAGGAGAAAGAACAAGAAAAATAAACAGTCGTAATAAATAAAATAAAAAAAAAAGTCATTAATAACCTACGATAAAAGAAGTAGGTCATTAACGCGTAGCGAGCGTCACGGAAAAAGGCACACTGCCACCACACGTTTAAACGTCAATTTCTTTTTTTTTTTTTTCATCTTTTCCCTCTCTTAACAGCAGCCAACAGCACAACAGCAGGAGCAGCAGTAGTACCAATAACAACAACAACAACAATAATTAACCTCTCGAACGGAACGGCTTTACCCGCGTGTGCATGAATCTATAATAATCATTAGCTCTCTGGACGCGTGTATGTAATATACCGCGCATATTAACTATCAAGTTGAGGCAAAGTGGCTAAGTGTGTACAGCTTTACCCTGGTAAACTTTGCGTCGTGGCTAGCTGGCTAGCTAGCTATAGCTATAGCTGCGTGTATAGGATACAACGCATAAGCAGAGTATATATGTTACTATATACACTCCGTGAATTAAAAAGCACTCAAAAGTTAGCTATAGCTTGAGAGCCTTAACCCCGCTTCTCTACCTCCTATCTTCGCCGTAGCATACAGCTTGCGCCACGGTAATATAAAGCTGTGCAAGGATCTATAAGCAAAAGAGAGTCAAAACGACGCAGCGCCTAAGGCAAAATATCCTAGTAGAGAAATCGCATACAGGGCAGTGTACTACACCTTACTTATAGTATATACAGAAGAGATATATATATATATA
>JAPYZE010008742.1:0-11400 GCA_030522805.1 Leptomastidea abnormis
GAAGTAAAATAGTGAGATTTTAAATACAATTAATTTTGTTTTTCGAAATTCTTTGAGAAAGCATTCTGCTAATGTAGTTAGCAGCGGTTTTTTTCTTTGTGGAAATAAATTAATTACCTTGAAGGTGTGGTATAGAAAAATTGAAAAGTACTGATTGATTAATTGATCAATAAAAAATTAGATGATCTGTAAGGATACGTTAGATTAGAATTTTATGTAATAATTTACAGGTATGTGTATATTTACGTATTAACAACTTTACGTAAAACGGTAAACTTGATTTTACAGGTTATATACTCTTGAAATAAGATAAAGAAAAATGAATATTTTAACAATCTTGTCTTTGAATATTGATGTGAAAAATATGTATATATTCAGCTTTTAACATATAACCACTTCAAATATACATTCCCTCTCTGAAAAACGTGTTCTCTAACTTTCCTCCTTTTTTTTTTTTTTTAATTTTGCCTCTTTCTTGCATGTATAAAACAACACGTTCTATTTAATTTATATATATGAGGAGGAAAGGGGTAGAAGGAGAGATAGATGTATATACATGGTAATGTTGACTGTATACACAAGTAGAAGAGATGCACGCATGCGTTTGCATAAATTAATGACTATATATGTTGAAAGCTTAGCTTGCATAAAACGCTTGCTTTTATAAAGCTTGGACTTTAAAAATTTTTTATACATATCAAAGACTAAAATATGTATATTACAAAAATAAAAATACAAAATATTCGTGTTACACGAATGAGAAATAATCTTGGAAATAATATTTAATTAAAGTTTGGTTTTATTTTGAGTAAAAAGTAATTAAAATGTAAATTATTTTAATAACATAAACAAAAATGTTTTAACGTTTAATTTTACAATTCACAATTACTAAAATTGAAATAAAAAAAAGTTACTTTCATTCTAAAAAGCTTTCTCATAAATTCGATTATCGTTATCAATAGCACAGTATACCTACCTAAACTAAACTTTCAATATTCCCCCTTAAAGTATCAAAAAAATCAAGAAACAAAGAATACCTTAATTAACCAGCATCAAACCTCTTTTACCCTCATCAATAATACTCCCCTATAAAGATGAAAATCAAAGGGAAATTCCATATACCATCAAATCAGCCTTAAAAAAACTAAAAATCAACGCCGCCAGCTATATCCACATCCTCTATCTCTCTTTTATCGAGCTTGCAATACCCAGTAGCTAGCGAAGCATCACGGAGGTTCCAGGAGCTTTCGATTTTATACTAACAGAGAAAGAAAAAAAAAGGGCACGAACAAATAAACGCGATGAAAGGAAGAGCACACCGACGTGATAGGACAAACTGTTGGGATATATATACATTTTGGGAGAAGAGCGAGAGATGAAAATGTACATGTAAAAAAGTACTCGGGGGATTTTTTATTCATGGCTACGCGTAATCGCGTTTTAAAGTTTTATAGAGAGGAACGGAAAGTGAAATAGCTTCTTTTTGGATTTCTTTTTTATATTTTTATTTGGGGATTTGTTGTTGGTTGGCAAATTTGAGGATTATTTTTTTGTGTTGGCGTAAAAGAGTATATTTGATGCTTGATTTTTGGGTTGTAGAATTAGATTTGATGGTTGTGTGAAGTATATTGTGATGTACTTGTTTTGTAGCGGATATTTAATGTTTTTTTTGTGTTGAGTCATTCTTTACATTTGTTGAATTAAATTAAGTATTAAATTTATTTAATAGATTGTAAGTAAAAAAAAAAAATAATTAACTGTTGGAGATTGATCGATCGATTGATGTATAAGTCAATGTTTCGTGTACTTCTTATTGTTGACATAACGTTTAACTTGTCGTTGTAAATCTGGAACCTTATGCCGATTAAATTGAAATAAATCGTTTATGTTACGTTTGTATAAATTTTATGAGTTTTCAAAGCTTCAGTTTCGCTAATTAAAAATTTTTTTTTTCAGGTGAATGAAGAACTAATAAATTCTCACCTCATTACATCCTATACGTATTATATCTTCAATTGTTTTCATATAAAATTGCTGGTCAAGCCTAACGAATTAAAAAAAAAAAAATAAAATCATGACCAAAAGAACATTCTCGTATTTATCCATACAACCATGAGCTCGCACAATTTTTTTTGCTGACTTCCTTTATTAACAGAAAAAAAAAATAAAAAAAAAATCGACAAATCACTCAACTATTCATACAATCATTATTAATCAAGTATAAATGTACAATGACGTAATCACGGTCACTTATAAAAAACAACTTGAAACCAATAAAACGAAAACGGTAGCTCCAAAATAAAAAAAAAAGAAAAGGTTACAGGTGCGATCACGTAATCACCAGCTATAAAACCTTGAAAGAAACGAAAATGAAAAAAAAAAAAGGAACACCAATCTTTTAAATCTCTAAAAAAAAGCTTACACTTTCAACTTGATTGTCAGTTCAAAAAAATTAGAAGCCATTACGAGCGTAAATAGCGAAAGAGAAATATATAGTTATACATATATATAAAAAGAAAAAGAGGATCTGGAAGCTGGATATCACTATATAGATGAAAACAGAAGCAGTAGCAGCAGCAACATTATCAGTATACACTATAGCTCAAGCTCAAAGCCGATAAAGCATCAAGAGCAAAAGAGAGAGAAAGAGAGAGAGAGGGGGAGAGTATAACGAAAGTTCAACGAAGCGCAGGGATTGATATCCACAAGTCCGTGAACTTGTTCTCTCCCTCACTCTATACACATATATAGGTATATATATATATATATATATATATATATATATATATATATATATATATGCATTTTACGTATTAACAAGCCCTCCGGCCAGTAATCTATATACATATACCCCATATATAAAGGGAAACTCTTCTTCCTCCCTCACATAACCCAAGAACTTGAAGAGGGGAACGTTACGATATATACATATATATACGAAGTTGACTCTCGTGATGTGCAGTAGCAAACTGCTGCTACTGCTGCTGTTGCTGCCACTCTAATGCCCGG
Organism: Leptomastidea abnormis; assembly: GCA_030522805.1. Classification (NCBI taxonomy): domain Eukaryota; kingdom Metazoa; phylum Arthropoda; class Insecta; order Hymenoptera; family Encyrtidae; genus Leptomastidea; species Leptomastidea abnormis. The sequence continues at coordinate 3,010 of JAPYZE010008742.1, forward strand.
AAGGCGCATTATGCGCGCGTTCGCGCGTTACGCGGGAGTTTAACTCCTCGTCCCTATACTCCCTCTTATATTGTTGTATTTTGTTCGATCGGGTTCCTGGTCGGTCTCTTCTATCTTTCTCTCTCTCTCTCTTTTCTGTACTGCTGATGTTGCTACTGGGGTGTTGGTTGGGTGAGGATAGTAAGAGTTCAGATTTTTAAAGAGGAGGGAAAGTCTGAACGGACGTACTGTGATTTTCATGTGTGGTAAAAAAAAAAAATGAGGAATGGAAAGAAGTTGTGTACTGCTATAGAGGAGATTTTTCTTTTTCTTTAGAGGTAGAGGTATAGAGGTATATAGTTGAGGACTGTAGGTTGTAGATTGGGTATTGGGTTGGGTTCAAGGTATAAGTTTGTGAAGGCGGTCAAGTGCGGAATATTGAATATAGATGTACTAACACATCTACATACATCTATACCTACTACTGTCTGGGTTAGCTCTCTTGGGATTTTCTTATATAGACTATCTATCTTTCTTTTTTTTTGTGAAGCTTGTACTTCTATAGGTATATTTTCTTGCTTTTGATGAGATGTTTATAACCATGTGATTCGATTGACGCTCTCTTATAGATACATACTTAAAGAACTTTTTTTTTTTGAAGGATTATACTTTCTTATAACTATTTATGTATGTGTACAAATTGGATTTTCTATTAGTTAATCTCAATCTCTCGAAAGAAAGATATATTATCGTGAAAGTTTTAAATTATGAATGTATATAAATGACATACGCTATAGAATTAATAACAGGTAATTTTCTAATAAATCGAACAAATGACAAGGTTAACAGAAAAGGAAATGGGGGATATAATATATAAAAATGATATAAAGTTGGATCAACGAACTTTTTATTCGCGATTTATAACGTCATTTTAATGTCTTGGTAATTGAAAGAAAGAGAGTACAAATGTACTGAGCAGCAAAGTAGTAGTTGTAACCACGTCTAATCTGAATTATTCTTTGCAATATAAACCCACTTTACTATATGTATATACGAGCCACAGACGCATATAATTTATATTATATCCAGCACAAAAAAAAGGAAGTTGCTTTCTCCAAATGCTACCCCCGCCCACGCATATAGCGTCAATTCTATCTATTCTAGGGCTAAAACAGAGAAGATTGTATTTCTAAGACCGATGATGCGATCAGGAATTAGAAAAGGAAGAAGAAGAAGAAGAAGAAATCGATACTCCTTGAAATCCACAAGCTAAGGATATGGATCTGTTTAAGGCAATATAATTTTTCTCTCTTCTTTTCCTTCTGGTAACTTTCGCACTTTTTCTTCTTATATATATATATATATATATATACAGACACGCCCAACTTCTCTTTTTCTCTCATCCAACACGGAAATTGAATAGCCAAGTTGTGCTTCTGAAATTGCTACTGCTATACTGGTGTTTCTATCACTCTGACGAATGATCATATTTTCGCGTGTTTTTCTTTTTTTTTTTTTTAACATAGGAATATGTTTGATGAGTAGGATTTATGTATATCTCAGCATAGCTTTTTGGTGATTTATATATTTTGTATTTTCTATAGTTTTGATAGATATATTATATAAATCAGTGTAATCTATTTGTATGTATCAATTGAAAATATATATTATACACGATTTCACCTTCGCTCATTTTTATATAAACTTATGTTTCTCACACATAAAATACAAATACGAATTTTTTAGGTCAGCGTTGAAATGATTTATGTTTCTTACCATCCATACATAGCCTATATATAAAAGATGCAAGCCAACATCAGTATATATACCAACTTCGGTAAACCCACTTTTTTTTTCTTTCTTTCTTCTTTTTTTTACACCCGGATACACCGTTTTAAACGGAGTATATATTATATTAGAGAAGCAAAACTTACACACGCGTAAAAAATCAACGATGCAAGAGAGAAAAAAAGAGAGAGAGTATGAACATCACTACAATTTCTTGGTCCAGTATACCTATACTCATATACGCTTAGCAGCTGTTGTTGTGTTGAAGGTAGGTTTACGATTTTTTTTTTCTCGCAAATTTTATGCTTTACACATTGTAGTAGACCCGTTTACTTACTAACCCAGTTGGAAAAAAAAAGTAAATTAAAGTAAAGTAAAATATAAAAAGATTGTTGGTTACTCTCACGAGATGTTTTTTTACAATATACCTACATATATGCGAATGAATGATTATCGAGGTCTATTTCTCTTTTTTTTGTTGTTGTAAAATCATTAAAAAAAAAAAAAAAAAAAAAAGAAAGTCAGGATTTGACAGCATCAGCAGCAGTTACACGAAGCTTCCCTTAACGAGTTGGCATTATGCAAAGCTGTCTACTCTGCTATATACTATATATACACACACACGTACGTTTTGCATCAACGAACTCCAAACTATACACTGGACTCTCCTCTCTCGTTAGTATTTCGACTCTTGTTATAGTTGTAAAGCAGTGGAAAGACAGGAAGAGAGAGAGAAGAGAAGGGAGAGAAGAGAGTCTTTCGCGTGATTGCTGTTGATTGTTTCGGACTAGTGGACTGGTTGTGTGTGGATGTAGGTATGTTGTGACTAGTGAGCTGTACAGGTTTTGAATAATGTTAGGATGATGAGTTTTGTGTAAACTGTGAGTCTTAGTAGCTATTGGATTTTGTGTCTAATGGCTATAGTCTAGATTTTATTTTTGTAATTCTAAAATAATGAGGGATGACAATTTGTGATGGTAGGCTATAATTTTGATAAAATAATGAAAAGTATTGTTTGACACAATCTGCAATAATTATTGTTACTTTAAACTTTATAGATATGAGTATAGAAATATATACCAGTTTGTTTAATCTGTCAGATTGCATTTACGATTATACGTACACGTATATAATCGTCTGCTTCCCACTCGTATTGTCGACTTCCTTGGTAACACTTATATAGGTATATATCTCGCTAAAATAAAAATAAAAAAAAAAGAGAAGGAGAGTCTATGGTCATTGTTCTCACAAACTCTGGACTTGATAGAGAGAAAAGATCAAGAACAGTGTAGAGATGAACTATACACAAAAGAGGTACCCGCATCACAGGGTTTATATCTACAGAATAACGCTTGTGTCTCAAGAGATGAGAAATTGAGCAAGTGGGTATATGTGTGTGTTCAATCGTCAAGCTTTTTTTGGGATCGAAAAGCTAAGAGCAGGGGCTTATTACTTAAGAGTTAAGGTCAATAGTGATGGGAAATATTAATTTGCAAATGGATCTAAAAGTCTGAGAAACGAGTTTTATGTATATATTTTCTTATTGATTTATGCAGATGATAAATGATTGTATACTAACTGAGCTTTTTTTTTTTGTATATTTGAGTTTTTATTTATATTTGGTGTTGGTTATGTCGCCAATAAGACTAAGCACATGGCTTTTAAGAAAATAAACTTTGTGATATTTTTTTTTTCTTTTATGAAAGGGTTAGAGATGGTAAAATTGTTCGTTTTTTTTTTTGGATACTGCGGAAGTTTTTTTTTTTGTGAAAGCTCGTAAAAAATGTTGACATATTATCGTGAGAAATATACATTTTAGGAAGTGTTTTTTTTTTTGTAGCTTTGAGAATTTGTTTGTGTTAGAAAGGAAGTTGGTATGATAATGAACAGTATCTTTAAAATATGTAAGTGGTTAACTTGATTATATTTTTACTTAAGACAAAACACCATTAATTTAAAATAAAAAGTCAAAATATATTGTCACTACAAACCAAGTTCAATTAAAAATTTTATCAAATTTATCAACACTTAAAAATCAGTTCGATTTAATTATCTTATAAACCCAATACTATTAAATTATTCACACCTCATTCCAATATACACCCATGATCCTCTCATCTCTTATTCGTAAATCATCACGCAACCGTAGTTCCTAATATAAGATCCAACAAGAATAAATAAAGACCTTAACATCGCCAAAAGGCTTCAAGGCAAAGCATACACTATCTCAATATCCTTATATATGTATATACAAGAGAAAGGAGAAGGAACTGTTCAAGGCGATCATCATTGAATATATAGTATAAGAAAGAGAGAAAGAGAGAGAGATAGTGAGTGTGAGAGAGAGGCTTTAATTAATTGTCGTCCTCAGATAAATGGCTTCCAATATCCGGTAGTAGTAGTAGCAGTATCCCCTGTCCTCAAACCTTCCACCCAAGTTATTTCCTGTTTCTCCCTCCTCTAAAACCCAATCCACTTTCCTCCTCCTCCTCCTTCTTCTTCTCTTTTCTCTCAGCGTAAATTCATCCTCTACCATTCTGTATAATACTTCAAATATCGCACACCACCTCGCGTCACCCACTATATGTACCTCTTTTCATTCATTTCCTTTTACGTTGGATTATTTTTCATAAATCGTCTCTTCTCTCTTCTCTTTCTCTTTCACATTTCCATCTCTAACTCAATAGCTATATTCGCGATCGACGTGACTGGTAAAGGAAGAGAAGAAAGAGAAAGAGGAAGGGTGATTTTCACGTCGCTTCAACTATATAGTATATACCTACTCACAGATTGAATTTCTCACCTCCTCTCTCTTTCTCTCTCTCTCTCTCTCTCTCTCTCTCTCTCTTTCTCTTTCTCTTCTATTTCGGTAAAAGCTACGTGGCGATGAAAGCCATTTCACCTGCAGCAGTAGCAGTAGTAGCAGTAGTAGCAGTAGTAGCAGTATAACCCGCTACACTTATTAACCCGCTCGATATACGCGCAAGCACGTGGCTTTACCTCAACCCCCTTACCTCTTCCCTCCCTCTCTTCTCTTTATATATACCGCGACAATCTATAGAGAATGTGTGTGAGTGAGTGAGTGAGTGAGATAGAGATGTAGTAGCGTAAATTGAAATACCCGAGAGAGCTTGCAAGCACGCTCGCGCGCGTTCGGAATATGCTTGGTATGCCTCCCCTAAAGCACGTCACAACCGCCGCCCCTCAGTCTCTCTATTATCGATACGTAAGCCTCACAAGTCTCTCTCTCTCTCTCTCTCTCTCTTTCTCTCTCTCTCTCTCTCTCTTAGCTAATAAGTCGCGTAGATGAGAGAGTGAGAGAGAGAAGGGAAGAGAAGGACGAGAGAGAAGTCGATTTACCAAACTTTGCTCGTTACTATGCTCGACCGAGATTTGCAAGAGAGAGAGAATCTCTATATATGCGCTTCTTAATCGTATACATGGGCAGGGTGTGTGGAGGAGGATGAAGGTGGAAGGGGAGGGGATACTGGAATAAATTGGATTTTGACTTGTGACTATTGTCGTATACTCTTTCTTCTTCTTCCTTCTCTCATTCTCTTACTCTTGGGACGTTGAGGAGATGACATACTCCGGATGTCGAAGATGGATGTGTCAAGTTTCCACATAACGAATACTGTGTGACACGGATGTTGCGATTGAGGATGAAAGAGAAAGAAGGAGATGGTTATATAGGTACTGCTTCGCGATTCTTGGATCTCGACGTGTGATCGACTTTGAACGAGATACTGGATTGATTTTTAGTCTAGTTTGTGCACAATTTTTCTTTTTTTTTCAATTTAAAATAAAAAAAAATATAGTCTGTACGTGTAATATTGAGAGGAAGAGAACAATATTATGTTGCCAGAGGAATATTAAACTAAAGATTTATCTTGTATGTAAGTGACTTACTACAGTGATTGGTTGTCATCTAAAACCAGACACTATCAAAATTATCAAACAAGACATTCTGCTAACAACTACATAACCAAGAAAGAGATAAAAGTATAAGGAAGCATCTCTAGTATAGATCACACAAACCACCTCTTCAATAAAATTTAAATCTTCCATAGATACACACACTTCTCTCAATAGTTCTATATCAAAACACGCAGACTTTAAAATCACACCCACGATTTTATACACAAACAGCAGCCTCCACAATATACGATATATCTTACTGTTTTATTATATAGTATATAGTAGCAAGATATACACTCACGCATACTTCCTCTGTATAATATACAGTTTGTTGGATTGTAACTTTACTTGATCTTTCCTGCGACTCGTATATATAGAAATCGCGAGAATACGAGTATAAGCTTGTGGGTTTCCGGGACGATGAACAATTTATATATACAGCATCATCATGATGATCATCAAGAGAACTGGAATTTTTTTTTTTGTTATTGCAAATGTAGAGCAGGAGAGCTAAGAATTTTTCTTTTTCTTCTTTTTTTTTGTTTAAATTAGAGAGTGTTCTATTTAATCGTTTAGCGTGATGATGATGTGTTTTTTTCTTGGTTAAGCTTTTGCTTTTCTATTAATTATTATTAACGTATCTTGTGATGTTGGATGCTTTTAAGAAAATTGTTTATTTTTTCTTTTTTTTTTGGAGGTAGTGAAAGAGCCTTTCTGAAGGTTCTGACGGTGCCCCCACGAGGATTAGATTAGATAAGATTAAGAGGTTGAATTTTTAGAGGATCATGGGTTTGTGTGTCTCGTGATAGAAATATTGCTTTCGATAACAAATGCACATATAAGTTAATATATACGTATATATACTGGATTGTAGAAAAAAACATGTGTGCATCGTAATGTTAATGGTGTGTTGTATACCACACATTGAGTGATTCGATAAGATAAGAATCAGGATTTTTTTTTTTTGAATAAGCAAATATTCGTATATTATAAAGATTTGTTTTACCTTCTTTACATTATTATTTTATTAATATTTATTATTATTATTTTTAGATTTGTATATATTGTAGGATATATGCAATAAAAATCTATCAAGGAAAAAAAAAGAAATACGATAAAGGTTGTTCTTGGAATAGTATACTCCTAAAGTTATATATCTCAAGTCTCGCTTGATTCAAAAGACAACAATATTTGTTTTAACTTCGCTGTCAACGTTCTCTCTCCCTCTTCCTCGTTACTCTTAAATTCTTAGATTTTATATCAATTAATGTTATAACCACGTGAGTATATATATATATTTAGACTTGAGTTTATAGATGAACTTAATTAATCGTTAATGAAAATTAAATGGAAGTAAAATAAAATAAAAATCATTTTAAAATCAATTAGCTAAATTAGCAACTGTTAAATATACTTCATTTTGTATCATTAATCAGTAAAATTAGACTTACAAAGTAAAAAAGAAAAAATAAAAAAATTATCGGTACAATATACTCCAACCAATGATAATCGACCAATAAAACCGATTAAACCCCAGTATAAACTACATACATACATTTATAAAACTTAACCCAAGCCAACCAATTGTTCATACTGTTGAGTACTCTAAATTCAACATACACACACACACACACACACACACACACACACACACACACACACACACACACACACACACACACACACACATATAAAACCTCGTCCTCGAATTTCCATCATCGCTTACTGCATTATATACTTGCATTACATATATACTCGAGATAGCAAGAGTTTGTAATTCCCAAGAGCAGCTAACAGTGACTTCTTGCACACACACACTCGTGTATTATCTTTTCTTTCTTATACTCACTCACACTCATACTCTGAGTATATACATATGCGATCGACGCGACGCAATCAATTACAGCCAATCTCGGGCAATCAACCGTACGTCCGAGGACAAACTCTAACTATATATGCGATATATCTGCTTATGTAGGTATATATAAGAGAGAAGAGAGCTTGAGACTATAAACGATGACTTTTTGAAGCTACTGCTAACTGTTACGCTACTTGAAGATATTCATTGCTTTATAGAACTAGCCAGATTTAGTTGGGCTTTATTTGTTGAAGTGATATAATGATAATAAAAATTTTGAGCTTGCAAGCTTTTGGTAGATTTTGTTTTTTACTTTAAAATTTATAATATTTGCTTATTACATAAGTATTTTTTTTTGTTATGATACTGCTTACGAATCTTTCTATTTTATGCTATTCTACGGTCGCCTGAAACGAACAAGTATTTATTTCACGCGAATCCAAATTAAAGCTCTTAGAAATTAATATTCATTACTACCACTCGTTCATTTTACCACGTAAACATAATCGCATCAAAAATTAAACAACTAAAAAGCTCAATGTTTTCCTTATTCTTTTTTTTTTCAATCGAAACAGTAGTACACTCGTATATAATACATAAGCCTCCTATTCAAAAACATATATAATCACCACACTCCAGCATCAAAGTTTTGCCGCGAAATTGTAGAGGAAGAAAAGAGTCAGCCTCAACGAGAGAAGTAAAACCGAAAAAGCATCTTTTGAACTACCGATCCTTTTCTTCATCAGCAAGCTTTTATATACCTACACATTGCTTTTCTCGCTGTCATTCGTTCGTTCGTGTGTCGCGGCCCCAGTACGCAGCGTATATATATATATATATATATATAT
>JAPYZE010008746.1:0-11318 GCA_030522805.1 Leptomastidea abnormis
TGTCTAAAACTATGCAGAAAATGATTATTATTTTCAATTTGCTATATCTTTGGTTTAAATCAATATTTTATTAACATATAACCTATCAAATTAACGGTACTTTCGTTAGCTTTTATAATATACTTTGATAATTAATTTGTTACCAAAACTGTTTGAGGTACGGTCAAAAAGAGCACTACATCAAAAAATAAAATTACACCTATAAAACCCTGTATTTCTGACAGGAAGGCCTAGTATTCAATAAAACCCTCTGACACCTTTTTTATTGAAATAACAAGCAACTTTTTCCCCAAGTTTGAGCTAAATCCAGGACCCAAAGACCTGAACCTCCCCTTGTTAGTTGTTTCTATTTAATCAATTCAATTTTACAATTTTAAAGTTTATTATCATCACACGAAACCTTGCAAATAAGCGTACAAATTTTATAAAAATAGTGTGTATCTTAAACTATGGCTTTACAAAGCTTAAGTGTAGCATAAAACTTTATTTTGTTAAATAAGCATTTGATGTAATAGACAGAAGGGACGCAGCTCATTATCATCATCATTATTGTACACGCATCAGAACCAGAGATGAGGCGAAACATTTTAAGTTAAAACATGCGCAGATTCGATCAGTGGTAAAAATCCCGCCAACAGAGTTTACTTATGTTAAAATACAAGTAGTAGTAGTATAGTTCAAATATGTAGGGTTAAAGCCAGCCAAAGGCGCTCAACGAGCGACGAGGGTGAGGGGAGGGGGGAAGGGGCAAAAAGCGCGCGCAGCCCCTCGCTTACTCCCTCGCTCGTTCCCCTGTAAAATACCTACCTATGTGTACCTCGTGCAGATAATGCCGGGGCTTCGTGGACAACGAAGCTCAGCTGCCCGCGTCGCCCTGCCGCTCGCCTTCTTCTCCGCCGCCGCAGCTCAAGTAAGCTCTACAATTCTAATACAACTTGCGAGTGAGAAAGAAAGAGAGAGACAGAGAGCAGATTATATATTAATATAAATATACTTGGCATTATATATTCACATCAGACTTAAGTGCACTTTATTCTTTCTTACTTATATATTATTCCCTCTCGATTCTTTTGTTCATTGTCTCTTATCATCACAGTCTCTTGTCATTTTTTTTATAATATAATACATTTACTCAGTCAATCGATCAGTGTTATATATTATTATTCAATATACCTCAACATATATACATGAATGCATGATTATATTTGTATATACAACATGATATTTTCACACAAAATGATTCTGTATCACGCGTTCTACTCGATCCTTTTTTTTTCACGAGTATTTACAAAAATGCTTTTAGCAAGAGTGAGGTGGAGAAAAGGTGTAGAAAGATATAGGAAAGAGAGATCTTGTCGAGGTAGATCGCGCGCGCGAGAGAGAAAGAGAGAGAGAGAGAGAGAGAGAGAGAGAGTCGATCAATAGCAGGGGTATAGTTACCGCGCGTGCAAGGAGGTTCTTGTTAATATAGCTGGGAAAAGCTACGTCAAGTCAAGGCGAGATATGTACATATATACGTGAGGGTATACATATATATGTCTACCTATACCTACCTGTGCAAGCTTTGTACGCATAAGTAAACTTGTGAAGAGAAAATATAATACTAAACTATTTGCTTACGTTCATTGCGATTGCATATGTGTGTACAGGCATAAATAAATGTATGTGTGTCTGACGCACTTGCGCGCGAGTAAAGCCGATATAAATGCATATAATACCATGCGCCTGTGTACGTTCTTATATATATATATATATACACACTTATAATAAGAACCTTGTGTTTTCGGAGCTTTTTTTTTCTTTCATGTATACCTACATGGATATGCACGTATATTTTTAGAGGGCACACACAATATCGTAGTTCTTTGATTATTATGCTCTGGCCTTTACCTCTTCTAATATTTTGTACCTATCTTACACTTGCTGCTGCATAGATACATACATATACTCAATGTCTTTTGCATATGTGACTAGAGTGTGATAGATAAGAGGGGATAGAAAAGTGAGAGAGAAATAAAGAAAAATGAAAAGATAAATTTTTTTGTTTGCACGATTCGATATATGTTAAAGGAGGATGCAATGATTTTATTGTTTCTTTTAAAATCTTGAGCTTTTTATATAATATTGCTTCCTCGATAGGGGTGTGCGCGAGTACTCGAAATCTCGCGCTACTCGGTGAAAAACTCGACTCAAAAAGTCGAGCCGATCCGAGCCGAGTACTCGACTTTTCGAGTTTTTTCGAGTAGCTCGATTTTTCGAGTACTCGTCGAGCCGAGTTTTTCGAGCTACTCGGCCTTTTCGAGCTACTCGAATGATCAAGTTACTCGAAAAATTCGAGCTACTCGACTTCGTCGAACCGAGTAACTCGAAAAAACTCGGCTCGACGAGTACTCGGAAAGTCGAGCACTCAGCTCGAACTCGGTTAAAAAACTCGACAAGTCGAGTAGCTCGAAAATCCGAGTACTCGCACACCCCTATTCCTCGGAGAGAAAGCCTTTTGATCATGCATAAAAATTATTTTTGTAAATTATGTTAAAAATGTTTTTTATGATGAAAGAAGTCAGAATATATCATTTTTTTGAAAAAAATTTTTCGTGTAACTTTTTCATGTATGGATGTATGTACCCGTTTTTTAATCAATCATAAAAGTTTTTCCTGTCTTTCAATTTTGACCAGACAAAGTGGATTCGATTCGTTTTTTATAAGCAATTTGGGAAAAAATTTTTAAATAATTTTTTTAGCAATCTTTAATTGTTTTTTTTTCACTTTTAGTTTTCAGAAAATTGGGTTTTTGCGATTTTAACATGCTAAAATTGATATTTTTTTCGGAAAAAGTGCATCTTTTAGAGAAAAAAAAGCTTCAATTTCCTTTTTTTACGTTTTTTTTAGGCTGTGTCAATTTTAAGTTATTGTTAAAGAACTAAAATTTTTTCAAGGTTGTATATCTTGAATTATTCAAAAGATAATGATTTGAAATTTCGACCAGATATTTGCTGCAATATCTATTTTTTGTGGTTAAAATTTCAAGTATATTTATACATATATTTTAGAGAAAACCGTAAAAAACGGTTTTTTTAGTTTATTTAAAAACCCGATTAAATTATTATATTTTGATTTGTAATTCACACCATTTATGTTATTTTTGTTGTTGGTGGTCTGTAGAAATTTTGGGCTTTAACGAATTATCATTTTTTGAGGTATTGATATTTTTTTGTATGCCGCTTTGAGCAGACGATCTAAAATTTGAAATTTGATTAATTTAAAAAATATAAATTTAAAAATTTATAAAAAATATCTTTGCTATTATCTATTTTATGGTAAAAAATGTACAGCATTTGCATATACCTATGTTTTATAAAAAAATAATTGGCAGCGATTTTTTATTTGTTCTGTATTTTATTTGATTTTTTTTTAAGTTTCGAACTTAAAATTCTTTTTTCAATTTTATACACACAGATTTATTCATTTTTATGTTAAAAAAATACACTTCTGTTGGACGTAAAAGGTTACATTTGAACACTTGTGAAAAAGAAATGAATGACGGATTTAAGATTATTTGTAGAATGAATTTGCAGAAATGTAAAATCAAGTTCAAGCTTTCAAAAAAGCTCAAAAGAAAAAAAAGAAGTGTTGCCCGCTTGAAAGTTAATAATCGCATGCGCAAAAGAACTTACACATTTACATCCTTACGTATACGAAACATCAAAGCTTTACATTCACTGTATGTATATTGCGTAGGGAAGACCGGGGCATGATTAAAGTTTTTTTTCGTTCCTCTGTAAATTTTTTAATTTTCAATATTTTTAATCCGAACCAAAAGTGATCAAATTGTGTAAAAAAGTGCTTTTTTAATTTTACCCCGGTAAACGGGGCATAGTTTCAAAATATTTGAATAATGATTAAAATAACTAAATATAATTGCAATATTAAATTCCAAGCATAAATCCTGTTAATACTTTGAAACTACAGTATATAATATAAAATTAAGCCCAAGCTGATATTTTTGTTCACAATTCACAGATGACTTTGCATTGATAATCTCGAAATTTTTTCACAAAATCTTTAAGACGAAACTTTAATTTTATAAAAACAAAATATGTTATATAATCACTGAAATTACATGTTTTAAACTCAGTAACAATTTAAGCCCTGGTTGGTTAAAAAAGCTTGTTTAGATTCAAAGTTACAGAGGATGAAAGTAACGAACTATTTTTAATACGATTTACGCATGTTAATAGCCATGTATCTGAAAAATTATTGACTTTTAATGCTATTCTTTTTATTTTAATTTCAATTTTCTTTAAATTTCAATTAAGTTTGAATCCAGACAAACTTTTTTAACCAGCTAGAAGCTTAAGTTATAGCCTAATTCAAACATTCTTTTTGTAATATTTTTCTGTATTTTTTTCTTCAACTTTTGATTATTGAACAACTCACACGCAAGCAATTTTAACATTACCTTAAAAAAATTGTTAACTTTATTATTGTTTATATAGCTTAAAATGGACATATCTCAGAAAGGAATAAAGCTACAGCGGGCCATTGGGGGCGCAAAATACTTGTTTTGAGTAACACTTAAAGCTGGTCTGGATAGATCATACGCGCACATTTAAAATGAGAGGCGCTTGAATACGCAAAAAGAGCTCTTCTGAAAAAAGTACGAAAATCGAAATATCGCGCTAAAATGTAGCGTAAATTGGAGCTCGCTGTAACAACTACAACAAGAAATGTCAAAAAATTAATTTTGCCACGTTCTCTCTTACATGTATGACACAACCTTATATTCGTGCACATGTATCCACTAAATAAATTTAAAAGCAAACGATCATCTTTACCACGCAAGCGCATTTACACACGTGTATAGATACCTATATACAAGCGCAAAACTCAGAGCGTTGGAATGATGCGCGCGCAACAAAGCAGCCACCCCTACACACAAACACTCCTCCGTATTCCTGGGATTCTTTCTCTCTCTCTCTCTCTCTCTCTCTCTTTCTTCCTTTCTTTTGTAGCAATAGTTTAGCATTGAGCCTTCCTCTAGTCTCTTACTTACCCTCGCACGTACACCTTAAAGTCCCCAATAAGAAAATATCCTGCTGCATTAAAAAAGGAAAGAAAAGAAAAAGAAAAAACAATCAGAGCAAGTTGAGCTTGCATCTCTAAACTGATGTATCTGAATACGTATAAAAGGGTGTGGTGACTATATGAGATGTGCTTGCAAGCTCGCATGTTTGTTTTAATCTGACGCCTGTGTGCGACTAGCAGCAGCAGCAGCAGCAGTTTTGGCTGGATGCGCTGATGAATATCTCTGGGTGCACAGGGTGAAGTGTATTCGTATGTGTATGGAGAGGCAAGCGAGCGAGCAATGAGCCCACGCCGACATGGAAATTGATATGGAAATCGAACGGAATGTATGCATATATATTTATGATACACACCGCGTGTGGGGTTTGATGTTGTTGCTGTTTTGAGGATTATGGTTGATTTTATTTAGTTTATTTTGCTTGCGATGTAATGAGAAGTTGGTATGCTATACTCTTAACTGGTGTTATTGCTATATGCTAATGTTGTGTATACTATGTTTTGTATGGTCTGGGGGTGGGGTATTACGATGATCGATTAATTTTTGAAAGAATATTTTTTATGGCTGTGAAAGTCAAGGTTTGCTTTATTTTTTTTTTTTTTTATATATATTTTTTAAAGTGATTTTAAGCGTTAAGAGCTTATTTCAATGCTTATAAAGAATACGCAGGTATTCTTGGAGGAATTACCGTTGTTATCGTTTAATGCTAATGTATAGGTATGTCGTCGATTTTGTTTTATATGCAAAATTTTTCGTGCTTGATTTTTTTCTTTTATTTTTTACGAATCAAGTTAAGCAATAATAGTGATGAACTTGACGATAACTAAGTTGTGGTGGATACCGTTCATGTACATAAAGTGTATTGCGGTGTTGCAATATTTTTATAAAATATATTACTTTGTTGTAATCGCAATTTTATTAAAAGTCGGCAAAATTCAATGTCACTGAATTATAATGAATCACGTTTGTATGTGAAAACAAGTGTAATTTTTATGATTAAATTATTAAGAGTTTTGAAAATCATCTCCAACAAACATCTTTTTTTATTAATACTTTTACTATTCTTGCAGTAACATAACTGAAACCTATAATTAAAATATAAGAAATTATTATTATCATTCTTATTATTATTATTATTATTATTATTATTATTATTATTATTATTATTATTATTATTATTATTATTATTATTATTATTATTATTATTATTATTATTATTATTATTATTTACCTAATTTTTTATTTTTTATTTTTTTTTTTAATTATTATTTGGGAAAGGCACATTTTATTAAATATTTAATAACTGTACGATTTACATTCAAAAATGAAATTCTCTTCCAATCTCGGTGTAGCGCGTGATACTTATAAAGTAGTACTGCAGAACTTGCGCTATCGGGACCCTGTCTTGCGCGTATATCTTTTTAAATAATGCATGGTATATATTACTAAAATACATCACTATTTAATAATATAACCGAATTGACAAAAAATTTTATAAAAACACAAGTTTTATTACTAGGAACAAATTTAAATATTTTACAATAACAGTTACATAATCGTGCTTTCTCTCTCTCTCTCTCTCTCTCTCTCTCTCTCTCTCTCTCTCGCTCTCCCTCATCTTGCATAACTCATTGTCGCATATTACACATTAACATTGAGTGCTTATTTAATATACACAAAATATAGTATAATGAATCTGAATACATTATATATTCCTATACCTAATTGTCTTTTTTTTCTTCTTCTTTGCTTTCAAGGTTTCGGCGAAGCTTTGCGATGGAGGTCACGTGTAAGTATACGCATATTTTTTTTCAAAAAACTATAACAGCATGTAATTAAAATTTATAGAAATAAATAAATATTTTTCAGAAATTTCTATAGTAATCATACTCTCAATACACATCTGAATGAAGCTTATATCATATTACAGATGCACCTTTCCGAAGGAGTGCTGCAGTCTTGGCTGCTGTAGCTACTCGAGCTTCCCCGAGATTGGCAACTCCGTCATGGAAATGCTCAAATTTTTGTTCTGGTATTATTGGTACTTGTGGTACGTATGTGATACAACGACATAATAATAATAATAATAATAATAATAATAATAATAATAATAATAATAATAATAATAATAATAATAATAATAATAATAATAATAATAATAATAATAATTAATTCAAGGCTATAATGATATTAATATATATGTATATATAAATGCCATCAGGATCGCATTACTTGCCGGTCTGATCGTCGCGGCGATATGCGGCTGTTGGCTATGCCGTAAAAGACACACAAATCTGACCGACGATGGCACGATATCCGACAGAGCTTCGACGGGCTCGTGCTACTTGCCGCCACATTACAGCCGTTGCAGCTCGATCGTGCAAGCTATGCCACCACCCTACAATGAGGTTCGTATACACTTGATCTTTATTTCTTCGCGCTTGGAAACAACTTAATTTTGACTTATGTGTCGGACTGTAATTTTGTGTTAAGACTCGGATTGTTTTTATTCATGTACTAAATTTAGTTGCATACGCTAATTATCTGTCACTGGTGTACTTATACTGTATTCTCATATTTAAATAGGAGAAAAAATCGGGGCTGAACTACCCGATTTATTTTAAGCAATTTTTTTTCTCATTTAATTATAATGAAATAAATTTTAAAAAAATATAGACTTCAAACTTTAAATTTTAGGAAGCCTCTTATTTTATGTTAAAAAATAAAAATTTGCAACTCAGGTAAAACCATTGTTTTACGATTAACTTTATGTAGGTAATAACGAGATTACAAACATTTTGTATCAACAATCACTAATGAGTTCTTAAAATAAAAGTATTGGCCTTCAGCATTAGGCTCTGCAATTTTTTACAATGACTATAGGGTTGAAAACTATTATGAGATAAGTTAATAATCAGTAATGTAACAAATATATTATGCTATAGTGTTGGCCAGCTGAAAATTTAGTTTTGCCGTGAAATCCGAAAAATTATAGAGTAAAAATTCAAAGATAGATGATAGTACAATTATTCCTGCATTACAGTGGACTCTACGTATATGGCCTCGCGCTATAAGGCCCTCCGAGCGTCCTCTCCTTCACACGTACGCACGCACACAGTGACACGCGCTTCCCCAGGGGGCTCACGCAATAGTGCCGTTTCCGAGAATTTTCCTCTCCTACAGCCCCGTTTTGTGGCCATATACGTAGAGTCTACTGTATTTAATAAAAAATTAAGCCCATCATCATTAACATAAAAAGAATTAAGTCGTGTAGTTCAGCCCGACCTGCTCTACACAGATAAATAATATTGGCATACGAAGTAACTGACGATAGCTTCGCAAGGGACAAAAAAGAAAGCAAATATTTTTCGCGGGCATTAGGTCAGCAAAGTATTCGTCGAGAAAAAAAAAGAAAAAAAAATTTTAGCAGGTGATAAAGTAAATATCTCTCGCGGCCAAGGTTGCTACGACGACAGTTGCGGTATAAATGCCAATATAAGCATAAAAGGCTGAGTGAACGCGTTAATGTTTAAAAAGACTCTGGCATAACAGATGAGTACACTAATAGGGGAGACCGAGGCAAGTTGGCCAATCACTTAGAGTATAAATTTTTATTAATAGAATTTAGCGCGATGAAACTAATGCTGATTCATGTACATACATACTATGGTTCCACTTGAACCCCTTACTTTACTGCAGAGAGTGAGAGAGAGAGAGAGAGAGAGAGAGAGAGAGAGAGAGAGAGAGAGAGAGAGAGAGAGAGAGAGAGAGAGAGAGAGAGAGAGAGAGAGAGAGAGTAAAATATTTACTTATTCAAAAAAATTTCAAGTAACTTTTTCTCAAGTAGGGGATAGGAGGGCGAGTTGGCCAAACGCTTATAAATTTTTACTAAAACGACCTATCGCAATCGGACCAAGGCTATTTTTGATGTAGGTACTAGAGTTGCACATTTTTGGCCATTGGTCTCAATAGTAAACCCTAATTTACGCCAGAAAGACCTACACTTTTATAGATTTTGTAAGGAAGTCAAAATATTTACCTAGTCATGAAACTTCAAATAACTTTTTTTCCATGCGCTTAAGAGCAATGAGGTATGGAGCTCGTTTTTAGGTATGCCTTACTATATTTAATCGCCAGACCTAGGACGAGTTGGACGATTTTAGGCGGGACGAGTTGCCATAGGAATTTGCCATACAAAATTTTTGAAATTTTCTAATTTCACTTAAAACAGCATACAACGTTATAATATTGATATATTAACCTTCAAAATTACAAATTTCGAATTTATAAAAGTTTCAACACAAAAATCATACTTATAAAAAAAGTCGAAAACAGAAAATTTTTTCCACCTTTGTAGTCCATCATATTTTTATGTTTTCTAATCAAAAACTATGAGAAAAGTCTTTAAAATACATGTACTTAATGAGTATATATCGATATATAAATTTTAAAATGTTTGTCATGTCACCGTTTAAAATCAGCGTGGTCAACTCGTCCCGTATGGTTGGCCAACTCGCCCTGCCCCTGGAGCGAGTCGACCGAAAACGGATGACCGAGTCGTGTACTTTGCACCCAGAAGATCTTGCAACCATTAATCACGTAGTTGTGTTAAAAAATGGGTAACCATGGCAACTAACATATTAATATTATCTTAAGATATATCCTTAAGCTTATTCTAAAGAATTTTCTCAAGAATATTTTTAAGAAAATTAAAAATATTTCTCAGAATATTCTTTAGAATATACTTTAGAAAATTTTTAAAATTTGTTGAGAATATACTCGAAAATAATTAAAAAAATTTTGAAAATACAAGTATTAATTGTGTAATAGTAAGGATCACAAATTTTAATCGGTTTTCACAAGTATAAATAATTAATTTTACCGTAAGGTAAATCATCTATAAAAGATATAATTTTTTATTCTTAAATACTTTTAAAATTCATAAAAAAAAGTTAAAAGAATCTAAAAAATTGTGAAATTTTAAATGTCTGCCATTGCTTTAATTTAATTTTTTTATAATTTTACAGATAATACTTAGAAGAAAAATTCAATAAAGAACTTAAATTATATGACAACTTTGTAACAATTATAATTTAATTTAAAACGAATAATAATAATAATAATAATCATTATTTTCTTTTTCTTTTTCTCAATCTTTTTTCTGTACATGTCTTATTTTTGTACTCTGTCATATTTTTTTAATTTTTCTTTTTTACGTTCAACTTTTTTTCTTTTAGTTCAGCATCACCTTCTTTTTCATCTTCTTCTTCTACGTCTTTTTCGTCTTTTTTTCTTTTTCTTTCATCGCATTTTTGTTTTCAATCTTGTCGTATCTTCCAGCTATAACAACTCAGAACGCTCATATAAAAAGATTAAATAGCTGCTTGATTTTTATTGCTTTTTGACTGATATTATTATAGAAAT
Source organism: Leptomastidea abnormis (assembly GCA_030522805.1). Lineage (NCBI taxonomy): Eukaryota > Metazoa > Arthropoda > Insecta > Hymenoptera > Encyrtidae > Leptomastidea > Leptomastidea abnormis. The sequence continues at coordinate 10,508 of JAPYZE010008746.1, forward strand.
TCTTGGTTCTTTTTTTCAAGTCTTAATAAAGTGTTTACTCTATTATTAGACGTATATTAAAGTCAGTCTAAACAATGCTTGTTATTTAAATTGAATGTTTAGTACCTTAGGCTGAGTTGTGCCCTTCTTCATTCGGGCTCCTGAGTTGTGCCCTTCTTCTTCCGAGGCACCGATATATTATTTTCGTAAATTATTATTAATGTATTTACTGTTGGCAACTTATTTACAACTGCATATTCGGATGAACGAAATTGTATATGGGCAGCAAGCGCAGGTATATTATAATGCATTATTAATTCCCTTTGTCCGAATTTTCCAGTATATTGTAATGCCTTCGGTTGTCACTATCTTTCTATTTTTCTTCCTGCAATTTGTAAGGGTCGCAATGGTTCAGTAGATTATGTGGAAGATTAATATTTTTTGGATACAGACTATTTCTCCTATGTCTATAGAAGTTATACTATAGAAGTTTTTTTTCTTTGAAAAACTTTTCCAAGTATAAAGTATTCGGTTGTAAATGGAAAATATCCATCATTATCTTTAAACTTCTACTGTTAATTTTTTTTACAATATTGAATGCTAAAAAATATATTCATAAATCAATTTGTATATAAAAAGTTTTAGTACACTAATCAAGGAATAAGACAATAAAAATTTTTTTCTATAGACGAAAAATTATAATATTTTTTGGTTAAAGAAATAATTATTTTATTTCTCTTAGGTGTGAAAATTCTAAAAAAATATTACTTTTTTCAAGAATTTTGATAAAATCTTACACTGACTTTAGAATTTCTATTTATATTTTTATTAA
>JAPYZE010008749.1:0-11402 GCA_030522805.1 Leptomastidea abnormis
AAAAAAAAAAAAAAGAAAAAAGAGAAAAAAAAAAAAAAAAAAAAAAAAAAAAAAAAAAAAAAAAAAAAAAAGTCGAAGGATTGTGTTGAGTCTTTGATCTGACTGTTCATATTTCTCTATACCAGACTTCATATAGCATATTTTTTGACAAACAAAAAATATCCGACTGTTATTGACCAATACTGTTTTATTAAATAATTTTAATTTCGTGTACTCGATCTCTCTTTTTTCTCTCTTTCTACCCTCGTCTGTTACCTTTTTTTTCAAATTGCGCATAAGGAAATAAAGCGCTTTATACATCTTCATACATTTTTTATTACCCACGATTTATTATAAATGTATAAATTTATAGCTATACTTTAATGATTGCTCTAAAAATTATGTTTTTTTTTTTAATTTTTATTTTAAATAATTAATGTAATTTATTTTGATGATAAACAAATATGTGTATTTTATAACTTGAATTATTTATACAGTATGAAGGTAGTAGAAGACGCGCGATGTTAACCCTCGCACGTTCCCTGTACAATCATAATATTATAATTTCTTGTAATTAAGTTAACGTTAAAATAAATGAAAAACAGCAGTATAATGAAAATTAATGATAAAATTTATTACAAATTTCAATGTGGTTTATATTCGCAGCAATTGAATATAATGTGTATCATTTAATGACCGCTTCTCTTAAAATAATAAAAGTACCAAAATCAACATAATAAATATTATTCAATTTCTGTTAACTGCGAATACATCAAATAAAAATACCCATATTTAATAATTGTAATTTTTAGTTGTTAGCAGTAAAAAATTTATATATTTTTTATAGTCGCTATTGACACGTTAATAATTTAAAAATAGATGCCAAAATACGGATGCCCAAGTACAAACAGACTTTTGTGATTAACGTAGAAACATAAATACAATTATAATTTTATTTATATATTTTAAAATTTTGAGAAAAAATTATTTCCCAGAAAAAAGATTCAGTTTAATAATATAGAAAATGGATCTAAAATATTAATAGTCATAGCTCAGTAGAAATAACTTTGGATTCGCGATCTGCAGGTCCTGGTTCGATTCCCGAGCTCTCTATTGTAATAAATCCTCAAGTCTGAAATACTCTGAATCGAGGGTTAAAAAGACTTAAAAAGATGTATAAATACGTTCTTATGGCACCTTTAAATTTAATTTTTGTATTTTTAACATCTTTTTTTTTAGTTTTTTAAGAAAAACAAAAAAATTATAAAAACAACAATTTAAATAAAGTTCTAGTGAAAATCAGTAGAATAGAAGTCGAGGCGTTGGTTAAAATCACATATCTATAAGAAGAGATATTGCGTTATGAGCTTTATACGTAGCGACGTTACATTACGGGGGATGATACTTTAAATAAACTTCGAATTATGCTTAGCGAGCTTTGGCTACATATAAACGTGGCATAAGTCGTAGAAACAGCCAAAGACTGCCTAGATTGTGAGCTTAAAGATGATTATATTCGTGTGCGTATATGTGTGTGTATGTGTGTTTTGGCGCCACTCACAAATGATACGATCCTACCTTGTACTTCCTCGAGGAATATTATATGTCAATACAAGCGGCGTTAAGCGGCTTATACTCGGGCGTATTGTCGAGGCTCAAGGTTTGGCCTCGACAACGACGAGATATTATATATAGCTGGGAAAGAGATAAAAGCGTAAAGAAAGAATACAGCAACACCGCGGATTACCTTGGGATTCCACGAATTTTCGTGCTTTACAGACTATAACGGATAACATGGATATATAATCTTTTTTTTTATTTTCGAACATAAGTAGTAGTCTATAAAAATGATAGCGAAATTGTAGGGGGAAAAATTAACCAATATGGATAAGGTAATGATGAAAATAAAAGAAACATTAAAAAAAAATTATAAAAAATGTGAAAAATGATAATATTGTGAGGGTAAAGAGTTGGTGACTAAAAAAAAAAAGCACGAAGCTTGAGTAGTCCGACAAAACGTTAAAGTTAAACAGATGATGTTGGAACTTGTTGGAGCTGCATACAATATGGCACACGCATTGTTGGCATACAACTCTCTGTTCACCTTAAAGGGTTTTATGTTTTCTTTTTTTATTTTTGCAAATTTACTTGACACTAACTCGTTCCACATAACTCGCAATGATATTTACCGATTCTTAATATTTTTAGCAAACAAGTTAATGCTTTTAAGTGCTGAGACGAGCTGAGGAAAGTATATAAGTAAAATAAAAGGTTATAGTAAATTTGTGGTAATAATGTACTAAAGACAAATCTTGTGAGGTAAAGAAAACGTATATTATATGCACGCGTGAGAAAAAGGGATATAAGTGCGTTGTATCAATATTTTTTTTGCTAAACTACAAAATTGCTTTTCCGATTATCTTTACGCGCTCAAACATCGTTTCTTTTCAATTAGATTTTTTTTAATGAAAAATTTCTTGCTCAAGCACAAACATATTTTTTTTTGCAATTACAATAAAACTAATTCAATTCACTTGCATAATTTTTTCTTTTAAAAATTCGCTTACCGAAGAAAATGAGAGCTTTGGAAAAGAATACTACGAGTTAAAGAAATATGTGAGATGTATATATAGATAAAAAGAGAAAAGCAGTCGAGGTAAAAAAAAAGAAAAATAAACTAGGTGGAAGAGGAAGATGAAGCAGAAACCGGAAGGACGTGTAGTAGTAGCAGTAGTAGTGGGACTCCGACAAAGAGACGAAACGGATATCAAATTGTTCGATTGGAGTGTGTATATGTATATATGTGTGTGTGTGTGCAGCCGCGACAAAGAATTGGTACACTCGGTCTGCCACCCTCCCTCCGATCGTTTGGACTACCACCATCACAACCACCACCACCACCAGCAGTATATCCCCATCGTTCACCCCACCTATATATCCACCTGTATAACCACGACTGGCCCGCGAGCTTGCAAACGTATATATAACAGAAAGAGAGACACGCACACACGAAGCATTCGGCCAGCAAAATTGATTTTAGCGCGCCGAAGCTTTGTGAAATGAAACCTGACTGAGCTCCTGCTACTACTACTACTACTACTACTACTACTTCTACTGTTACTGCTGCCATTAACAAAGATAAAAATAATCCAATCCGACGTTTGTTTGATCCATCAGTGACTATATTTTTTTCGAAATATGTGTGTTGTAGCTCTCTCTCTCTCTCTTTCTCTCTGATCGTCCTTTATTTCTTTCTTTTTGTTTCTCTTTTTCTTTATTTCTCACTTTTTTTGGGGAAAGCTGGTTGAATTACATACAGCTCAACGAATTTAAAAAAAAAAATAAATTAATGTGAAATATGAACTAATAATATAGTGTATAAAAAACCCCATTAAAATGTCAATTTCAAGAAAAATATTACAATAATCAGAGGGAATTTGTATATATGTATCCTGAAATAATATTTTGTAACGATAAACAAAACAAAAAAAAAAAAAAAAAAAGAAGTTGAAAATTATTACTTATACTGGCAACACTCTTGTAATATAATCACGAGCATCATATAATACGTTATTTTTCAATTATTATTATTATTTTTTTTTTGTTCATTCGATTCTTTCTTTATAGTATATGCAGGTGTCATTCATTATACCAATTTTCGATATAAAGTCAGATACAAACCTGATATAATTATGATTGTCATGATAAATATATATAAGTTTGACTTAATAACCAAAGTGAGAGAGAGGTGAAAAAGAAAGTATTAATTAACGTCAATTATAAAACGTGCATTAAATATTTAAATGTATATAGGTATATCGACATTTGTCAATTTATGAAAATACAACAATGTCACATTGTAAATTGACGAGACAGATATAATTCATGATAATATTCAGCTGCAAGGTGTAAAAGAATAAAAAAAAAAGATAAATAATAAAGTACAGGTGGATAAAAAGAAAAAAGAAAGAGGGATCTTAAAAAATCGACAAGGCCATCATCTTGACACCGATCGTGTTCGCAAAAATGTAAGGTGCAAACGTGCGCGTGTGAAAAAAAAAGCACAGGTATTCGTACTGTTCTTGAAATAGGAGGGGGGGAGGAGGAGTTAGAGAATAAAATGAAAGCTGAACTACCTTTAACGACGTAACATAGCTTTATGTTATATATACATACCGAATAAAAGTCGGAAACGCAACGTGTACATACAGTTACCGTAAGAGAGAGAGAAAAAGAGAGAAAGATACAACGTTTAGCCTACGCGTCTAATCGGAAGTTTATTGCTCAAATAAAACAGGGGGAGGGGAGGGGGTATGGCGCATAACTGAGAGAGAATTTTGCGAGCCACTCACTGCCTGCCTTCTCTTTCTCTCTCTCTCTCTCTAGCTTTTATCCTTGCCCTTATACCTACTCCACCCACACACTATTCATACCAACCATTTACCGTTTGTTTATCTATATATATACCACGCAGTAGCAGCAATAGAGAGTATACGGAACATTTAACGCGGATGTTTTAAAGCTCCCGCTCTGTTTCACGTGGAAGGAGAGAAGAGTATAGAGCTAGTCGGCGAAACGACAAAACTTGTGTGCTCCTCCACCTTCTTCCTTGGTTTAAGCATTTGGTATTCTTCCTCCTCCTCCTCCTCCAACTCATCCTATCTTTCTCTTGATACTCCCTATTCTCCCAGTTTAAAAGAACGTTTACTCTCGTACAGCACAGTATAGTAGTAGTCGAGAGCCAGCTTTACGCGAATATAGTATCCCACGATTTGGCTACTGCGTTACGTTTTTAGCTTTTCTCATCCCTCCCTCTCTCTTTCTCTCTCTTTTTATCCATCCCCTCCTTTTTCTTCCTCCAAAAAGCTAAGCGGCTCTTCAGAAGCAGCGCTTAATATCTATCCCTGCGTCGTCCTCAAATTTTATTATTCCAAGTCTGCTTCTACTGCTGGTGCTGCTACTGCTGCAGTCGTCCTGCATGGAATTTAACTCCTTCTATACTTTTTCTCTATACCACCACTATAATACCATCGTTTTGTTAAATTTGCTTTCTTTTTCCTGTAGAGCTACGATATTTTCAGAGTCGATCCTCTACACTCCTCCGGGTCTAAACGTACCAACCAGCTTTTCCACGCCTATATTATGTACTCTCTTTTTTTTTAGCCCTTTTCTCATCGCTATACTCTCCTTTTTTTTGCGCACCTGTTCGTTGTTATTCGACCTCGATCGTTGCAATTTACAAAGTTTATTTCTATGGAATGGTATATCAAAACCAGCTTTTATATTCTTCCCTACATTTTTTATCGCATCTGTATATTTCTTGGAAAATTTCTCTAAGAGTAATTCAGTTTGGTTGTACTATTATTATTTTTTTATTTCTACAATTAAAATAAATTTTTTTGTATATAGAATATCTAAAATATACCTATATTATCCGAATAAGTTTAAAATATCGAGTTGTATTTGCTTCTTATTTTTTCGGTTAACATGAGTAAGTTACTTACCTATATAGCAAAGAGAAAGTATACATATAAAATTTAAATGTGACAGAGTACGATTAGAGAAAACATTTACAGCAGAAAGAGAGAGAGAGAGAGAGGGAGCAATCGGTATACATGTATCCTTCCTTCCTTCCTTCCTTGACAGCGTTCAAATAGGGTAGAGAAATTCATCAGTAATTCATAGGACTGACAAGCTGCCCTGCGTAACACAGCATCTCTCGCTATGTATACATATAGTATATATAGTGTATTAGTATATGTGTGTCTGTTCGAGAAGCAGTAGATCTGGCTCTCTCGACCATCAAAACTTTCTGCATATACATCCAGGCTCTCAGTCAACTTTTAGCCCTTCCACGTCAAGTTACTGACACTATAGCCCTTATACGCATACGTGCTCCTATACGTATATTATACAATATGTATACTACTTCATTTAGAATTCGCTTTCTCTTTACTGGATTTTTTTTTTTACTTTGAGCTAAGTCAATGATATCATGTCAAATGTTTTTTTTCTTGGTATCTTTTGCTACATTTATAACATTTATTATTTAATATAAAATATTTAATATCACAAAGCTTAAATTCACATTATTTTTACAATGTCAATTTAACAATAAAACTTTCAATCATAAAAATCTCAACAAAAATTCGTATTTATTATCAAACATTAGCATTATTTTTTATATATTTATTTTCCTCACTAGATCTCCATGTCTCTTTATCAAAACAAACTATCTCGCACCCTTGCTTTTCAAACCGTAATAGTTGTTGAACACTCAAGGAAAAAGCAAGCCTAGCATCTCCTGGATAAATTGGGGAGGGAAGGAGGGAGGTCGCCCTTTCGACTTACACCTCCAAATGAATCAAGTCTCTCTTTCTACTCTCCTTTCCTCTACCCCCCCCCCCTTTTTCTTTCTAGGCAGGTGCTTATTAGGTGCTCGGATAGTCTTCCACATTCTCCTCCTCCTCCTCCTCCTCCTCGCCAACTATTCAGCCTTACATGCTGGCACTGTGTGGAGCAAAAGACATGTTATCCAGTCTCAAGAGAAGAGGGAGAGAGAGAGAGAGAGAGAGAGAGAGAGAGAGAGAGAGAGGGAGGGAGGAAGGTATGGTGCAAAGGATCTTTTATCGCCTCGAGCAAATTCTGTCTCTCTCTCTCTCTCTCTCTCATTCGACTATCCAAAAGGGAAGAGAGAACCGATATCTCAACGGGAGATCGCGTCAAAACTATACTTGCTATACGTTTACTACACTCCAACTGTGTGACTGTATGTTATGGACTTTGGGGGGGGGGGATGCTTCCTTTTCTATAGATAGATATATATCTATATGGACTATACGAGAAGCGATTAGAAGCCACGAGAAGTTTGTTATATGTACCAGGGACATATCCCCCAAAGTCGGTAAAAGCCACGATTACACGATCATTTCATTCCTATTACGTTTCTCTCTCTCTCTCTCTCTTACTCGCTTTTATCTTCATTCTCTCGTTTATATCTGCTCAGATTTTCGAGACTATTTTCAGATCTGACAAATTTTCAAATAATTTGAAGTAATTATTGTCAATTACATTAGTTTTACTAGTAAATTTGGATAATGTTTGATTTATCGTTAATTAATAATTGTAATTAAGAATATATTTATAATGAAGCTTTTATTTTATTAGGGTTCTTTTCATAATACGATGTGTTACTTCATGTTATTTATGAAAATGTAAGCACGATTAAGTTATTATAATAGTAATAATAGCATTGATTTTTATGGTAAATTTCCAGAATAATTTATGATAAAAAAAAATTATTTTATTATATGAAAATAAAAAAGCACCAAATAGTAAATTAATAAATAATACCTAAGCATTAAACACAAAATGTTTATAAATAAATAAATAAATAAATGAATGCTTGATTGCGTGAGTCACGGGTAATAAGATAAGAATGCAAGCAAAGGTTACCTATAGGTATATAAAATTCACGACAAATGATCCCATAAAGGTTGGTTTAAGTATAATGTGGCTAAATGAAGGGGGCTTGGCTTTAGTCACGATGGAAAGAAGAAGAGCCTGAAGCAATCTATTGTTTTTTGGTCTCATCTTAAAGTCGTGCATACCGATCTTCGTCCCGACATAGCTATATATAACATCAGTTCAGAAACACACATATACACACATATACATGTGTTTGTGTATTTCACATATAATATGTATTTAAGGCAATACACAGAGAAAGAGAAAGAAGAAAAAGGTGATGTATAATATAATACACGCCTTTTCTGACTATAGCATATAAACATGTACGCAACGCATGACATTAATGACCGTGTCTTTGGAAACGCCTGCCTGCCAGTTTTTATTCTGAGCGAGCTATGCTAATTTTTAGCCTTACTAAATTATATTGCTGAATATTTTGCATTTTATCCGTGTGTTCACAATGTCCGTGTAGTTTTAAATTCATCTTGAATCACTGTGATACTTTTGAAATTTTCTTACAATTTTTTTTTATCAATTTACAAATTTATTGATTTTTAATAGTGAATCATTAATACATTCATTACTATGTATTGTAAGTTCGATTTATTATAGAAATATTGATCAATTTACAATAGCGCAAATTTTTTTCTAATTTGTATTGAATGTATTTAAAATATATGTATAAAAATAAAATGGAAAATTGTAGTATAATTATATTTACTAGAGAAAAATAGACTTTAATTAGTAAGAAAAACAATGAAAAAGTTTAAAACTTCAAGAAACGTATGTCTGGGTAATTTAAAAGAATGGATTAGAGTAAAATCATTGAAATTTAAAAAGCAAAGAACAAAATTCATTGAACAATCTTTTATACCTTATATCCACACATATACACACACACGCATTAATGAAATTAATGTCTTTTTTTTCTCAAGCATATTTATACAGTGCGTACGCGCAGGTAAAACGTTAAAATACCAAGGTAGGTAGATAGTCATAAGCTTATACCGCACATAGGTAGAATGAGTTTACACAGGAGCTTCTCAGCAGCTTCGGGGATGGTAGCGGCACCTTCGTGGTCGTCGTCGTAGTCGTCGCTGGCTTTCTCGAAGCTTTTTCTCTCGAGATTGCGAAAGAACAATAGGCATGGATTTGAGCACGGAACATCAGAGTGCAAAAGATGTAAAGGTGGTCCTCCTCTTTGGATATAGCCTACTTGATAAGCCTAGCCGCGCATATTCCTCTCTCTCTCTTCCCCTCTACCACCGTCCGCAAGCTTTTTGTCCGGAATATAAATGAAATAAAAGCTTGACTTGGATTCTCTTATACACCCCATCCAAGCCACTACACCGCGTTATCCCTTCTTTTAAAGAGTAACGCTAGGTACTCTCTCTCTCTCTCTCTCTCTCTCTCTCTCTCTCTCTCTCTCTCTCTCCTCTTACTCCCATACCAATTCTACCCTCTTCATTCCAACCCCTCCCCCCTCCTCTTCCTCCTTTTCCTCTTGAGCTTAACGGGGCAGGAGAATTTCCGTGCGTGGACGTGCGGAATTATAATGGGGGTGCATAATGCGTTTGCTCTCTCTCTCTCTTTTTCTTTCTTATGTACTTAACTATATACGTATATAATATTATATAAGTATGTGTATATGTATAGTGAGTTGAAATCGCGCGCGAAGCTTGCGAAGGTTTTTCTAGCCGGATGAACGAGTTTTCGCTCCTGGATTTCTTCTTTTCTCCTACTCCTACTCCTCTTATGCGCTTATACGAGAGCCCTTGAATGCACGTGGACGCTCATTACGCTATTTCTACCCACTATATATAGCTCTCTCTCTCTCTCTTTCTTCTTTTACTACTACCCCCTGCGTGCGGCTTTACCTTTAGACTCTGCGTACCGTTTGTCCGGTTTTACTTGAAAAATTCAATTTTTTTTTCTTCGAAATAATAATCTATGTATATTCTATTTCTTTTCTTGCAACGCCCTTTTCTATATTTGCTCCACTTGACTTTCTCCTCCTTATAGCGCTTATTCTTATTCTTCTTGATCCTTTGATCCATTTTTTTTATTTATTTGTTTTTCAGTATGAGTATGAGAATATCATTATTATTACTGCATTTTCAGATAATAATCTGAATCTACTTTAAATTTTAATCTCTCAACTTTTATATATATTTTCGTTGCTAATCATTTTCAATGGGGATTATAAGAATTTATATTTTTTTTTATTTAAATTTTGTTAATGTAATGTAATTTTCTTTGTGAATATTAAAAACGAATAATGTACCTATTAAAATATAACAGAGGAAAATAAATTATGAAATCCGATTGTTTTATATTAAATGAAAAAAAGGAGAAATTTTAATGCTTATATAAATAAAATATTTTGGTATACTCAACGTTAATATTTAATGATGACTGTTAAAATTATTCGAAGCATAAATATTATAAATGGAAATATGACTGAAAAATAAATGCATACATGATTGTTATATATAAATTTCAGAGAAGTATTAGGAGTATAAGCTTGAAAATGTACATATGTACACATATGATATACCTATAACATTTATATCCAGACAAATCCAAAAGCCTCGAATTTTTTTGGGATATATAGGTAGGTTTAGAGAGAGAGAGAGGGAAATTTTTCGCTTGAAACTTTTCAACTTTTGAGTTCATTATCCTTCTCGAGTCCACTCTCGAGTTTTGTAGGTATATATGTATATATATATAGTCGAGGAACAAGTGCTTGGGCGATTTGCCCGATTTCTCTCTCTCTCTCTTTTCCTCTCGATACATTTATACACATTTGCCATAGTTCACAATGTTAATCCCTTGGATCCAAGAGAGAAGAGAGAGAGAGAGAAAAAGAGAGAAAGTCCAGCGAGCGAATTAAATGTAGAAAATGTGCGCAGAAACGGCTTTTCAAGCTTTTCCCTTCGCCCCCCCCCCTCCTCCCTCTCATCTCGATGAGCCTTCGTCGTCCAGCTTCAACTCCGTTGTTTAACTCGAATGTTGGTGGCAGGAGTAGTAGCAGTAGCTATATAACACTAGTATAGCAACACGAATTTTGTGAATATTATATATATATTTTTTTTGTTTTGTTATTTTTCAACCCAATTCTCTCTCTCTCTCTTTTTTTTTATTTTTATTACTACTCGACGTGCAGAGTAAGCCTTTTCGAGCGCTCGTTCTCATATTTTCTCGAATTGTCAGCTTGCACTCGTTTCTCTTTTTTTTTTGAGAGAGAAAAGAAACGGATTTCGCTCGGTTTGACGATTTAGCCTGCAAGCTTACTCATCCTGCGTTTTACCTACCGTTAAGGATTATTCGCATTTCTTTGCTGCAAGCCACTGCACCCTTTGGTTGGCATATTCAGTAGTAGCAGCAGCAGCAGTCGTTGTTCATGTATAGCTTTTCCCTGGCGAATGAAGCCAATGAGCGTAACTATACCTACTCCTACTGATGTTACGCTACTGTCGCGCATTTTCAACTCTCTCTCTCTCTCTCTCTCTCTCTTTCTCTGCATAAAACCAGAAAAGTTGGCCCCGTATTACAACGTCAGGACGAGAAAGAAAGAAAGAAAGAAAAAAAAAATTAAAAACAGAGGAAAAGCCGTACCAACATGGAAGAGAGTCGCTTCGCTCGCTTCCCCCCCCCCCGTTTTGTTCTAAGCCAACGAAGCTCAAACTGTGGCTTATATACGCGTGCCTTGCTGCTGGTCTATCTGAATCAGAGTTCGGGCTTCCTCATGCATTCTCTACCCTCTTTCCATCCCCCACCCCCCTTTCCTCCTTTCTACTTTGTACTAAAAGTGTCTTTTCTGATCCTACATTGCCGGCACCTTTTATTGTTTTTTTTTTTTTTTTTTTTTTTTTTTTTTTTTTTTTTTTTTTTTTTTAATTAAAAAAATGTTTTTGTTTCTTTTTTTTTTTTTTTTTTGTTTTTTTTTTTTT
>JAPYZE010008751.1:0-10144 GCA_030522805.1 Leptomastidea abnormis
TATATATTATAGGGGTAGTGAGTGTGAGGTGAATCTTTTGCCTTGCCTTTTAAACGCAAATTTATCGGTGCTAATAAATTTTCAGCAAACTACGACGAGGCGCAATTCTATGCTTGTAAGGTAGCTTGAACAAACGATTATCTTGTTTGGTTGAATTTTAAGGAGGATGAATTTTTTTTATTGTTTTTGTTATAGAGATAGGTGATATTTTAAGTGATAAAAATTTTTTTTTATTAAATTTAACTTTAATATTGAGTAATAGTCACAATTCAATATTTATATGGAATTTATAATTTTTTATTATCGTTGGTAATTTAAAAAATAAAAAAATTATAAAATAAAGATGAAGACATTACCGTACTGAATTAGGTTAGATTATTGTAAAGCTTTTTTGATACTCTATAGAGAGTATTTCACTTATAGAATTTCATCTGACAACTCAGTCATCAGCCAGGAATCGAACACACGATCTATGTATTCCCGATCCAGCACTATACCGACTGAGCTACTCGAAATCTCAAAATATATTGACTTATTTTTCTTTATTGCTTTTAACCATTTCAATAAAAATACACATAGCATATTTATTCCAAACTATAAAAAAAACATTATATCAGTAGTAACTACCTCATTCATAATCAGACACATTTTAAGTAGTAACAGGCACCGCTTCATACATAAACCAGACATTACATATTTTTAAGTAGTAAAAGTCACATAGTAAGACATGAATCGCATATACAACATCAAATACACACAGAGAGATTTAGCCATATTCGATTGATCACAACATCCGGGAATAATCTCACGTGTCCGGAACAAAAGGTAGTAGTACGCGGTGATTGCAGATCGACCGATACGAACCTCCCACATAACACATACACATATATATTAGGATCGTCGAGAGAGAGAGAGAGAGAGAGAGAGAGAGAGAGAGAAAGAGAGAGAGAGAGACTGCATTACTACACGCAGTATGGAAGAGCGAACGTGAGCCGAGAGGCGATAATACACGAAAGCACAGAGAAAAGGAAAGAGAATCGTTCTGGTATGCTCGTCACGCATGGAATAATTCACGCCTGCAGCAGCAGGAGCAGTAGCATAGCATCAAGAGCAGCATACGTGTATATATATCGCGCATGGTCTCTAGCTCAAGGGACTCTTTTACCGGAAAGGTTACCATATACGCTTAAATCTCCCATCTCACTCACTCACTCATTCTCTCTAGTAAGCAACAGCAATACGACGATCATCGAGCTAGCCGCTAATTAGAATCTGCTTTCTCTCTATCTATCTTTCTCTCTCTCTCTCTCTCTCTCTCTCTCTTGTAGGTATTATGATTGTATGACTTACGCGCCTGCAAGCACGCTAGCTTTCATAACTGGGTCGCATTAATTGCGTCTTTGTCCAGGCGTTTGCTCTCTGCGGTAAAAAAATATGCTTGTACTCTCTAAGGGATCTGATATATTTAGGTCAGTTAAGAAACAAGATTGATATGTTATCTTATACTTGTATAAAAAAAAAGTAGTGGTATTCGACAAATATATTTTTTTTTTTTACGGTTGTTTTTATAAGAATTTTATTTAAAAGGAAGTAATTTGTTCCTGCGTGATGTGAATTAAACATGAATGAATTATTTTAAAAATTTTTCGTTGTATGTTTATAAATTGATGAAAGGAATTGCATTTTTGGCATATTTTTTTTTTTTATTTTTTTGAAAAAAGGAAGGAATAAGGATGAAAATATAAATAGAGGCCAAACGTATGCATAGCTTTTAACTGATTTAAGATATAAAAATGATTTCAAATATTTTCGTAACCATTGAAAAGGTACCTACTTTTACATTCAGTTTTTAGAAAATCTACATATTTTTCATAACTTTAATATTAACGGCTGCATACGTGTTTAAAATACTTTCTCCTTTTCTTTGTGTTTCAACCAAATTTAATACATATTTACTCGTGCGCATGAAAACGTCAATCTTGGTCGTAATTTTATTTTCTAGCCGATAGACAAGAGAAAGAAAGAAAGAGAGGTAAAAAGACACTTCAATCTCAAATTCAACTTCTACCACCTCGTCTTGAATAGATAAACCCTACTTGTAACTTGATATTATAATACCAGTGGCTTAAGAGGTACTTGCTTTTTATACAAGGATAAACAATTTTTATCATCTTTTTATATCATTCAACTTGAAATTTTCTTTATCGAATAATCTTTTATTTTCTATTAGGTATTTCATGAAAATTTATTCAAGCAAATTAATATTTATTACACACGCTAAATTAAATTCAATATTACGTACAACAAATTTATCAAACAATTCAAGTGCATTATATCCCCCAGAATTGAAATCTTCTATATATTGAAAGCTTCAACTATTCAGTTCTGTTCGTAATTAGAAAGGGATTAGCTGTACTATATGTATAATACGATCGTATAAAAGCGAAATACTCTTGTAACGATCTAGTCTAGTGTATCAAGTCTTAAGTTTGCCATTAAGATTTGATACAGTCGATACACCTTGAAATTTATACTTGAAAAGGTTTAAGTGAAGGTATTACGCGATACGTAAGCTTTATATAATTGGCTGATGAGTATAGTACAGGAATCGTATGCGGATGTGTCTTATATACTTGAGTTTGGATCCTTGTAGAACTTAGTCTTTAGATGTCTTTCATGAATGGATTTGGAGAATCGATTTGTAGGATTGATTAGGATTTCGGTTTAATGAGGTAGTGTTTGGGGATTAGAAGAAAGGAGGAGGATGTTTTGTTAAAAATATTTTCAAGGGTATTTAAATTGAGATGGAAAAGTTATTTTACAATTTGGTATCGAAAAAAAAAGGATTCGCTTGTTACTTTCATTGTCCTTGCAAAATATATAGTCTTATCTTCAAATCAACAAAATTTTACAAAACAACAATTTATTCATATTTACTTTACAATCGCAGCAAAAAAAAATATCAAATTTCCAACTTAATAGAACAAAGTACAAAAAAACAACATCATAAAATTTATTCACCCTTTATTTTTTTTAACAAGGCAATTTCAATTTTATTACAAAATATCACTTTAAAATCACATAGTCACAAGATTATCATATAAAGACAAGGTCAAGGTAAATATACAAATCTTCAAGTTCATCCATTGACTTACCTATATACTATACTATACTATATACATACATCAAAGCACATTTAAGCTTGATCACGATAATTGCAACCACTAATACACAAAGATCTGCGAGTAGCATACACTAATTACGAAACTAGTCCGATTTGATTTCAGGATTACATCTAATTACGTATTACCTACTGACTTTCATTGACCTATAGAATATTATCCAACCTTCCCAAGAGAAATAAGATCTCGCGTGCGTGGAAAAGCTCCCTCTCTCTTCTCTATATATACTGAGACTATATACTCGAGAAAATACTACTACCATGTCGTCAACATCGATCCTATATACCTTTTTTTTTTGCTTTTCGAGCTTGCGACAAATATATATCGAATACAATACAATTCTCTACCAAATTTGATTAAAAAATTTTTTTTCGAGAGGGTTTGCATTTTTATCGCTATCAATATACCAATATGTGGGTATGATTTGATTATTTTCTGGTGCGAATTTGTTTTTTTCTTCATTTTATGTATATAGGTAGTGTTATTTCGTTGATACATAAACACGTATAATCTATTTGTTTCGTTTTTCTCATCGAGGTCACACACAAATATCGTATACTTTTATTTCACATATAAATAATTTTTTCTCACAAACGTGTTACTCTTAATATACCCGCGCCAAAAATATTACCCCACATAATCATATAGACAATTTAAGATAAAAATCTTCTATACATACGTATACATATATAAATAAAGCTTATACCAACCCTTTTTCTAACTTCTAATATCCTTCATTACACCTTAGATCGACCCGTAAATTAACCGGTAATTTTCCCACCCAAATGACTCTAATTTTGTTTTTCACTTATTGAGCTTACTCACGCTTTGTGGTATACGTAGACACCTTTATATATATATATATATCCAAAACCTTTTATTTTCTATCCCTTCATACCTCACATACTTTGATATTGAATTCGTACTTTTGACCTTATATCCACATATACCTATGTACCTATCTGCTGATTTATTTTAAGTAGTTAAATTCGCAAGCTCTGTAATATATTATTTCTAGACTAATATGAACAAAACAACAAAAAACATAATAAAGGTGTGTATTTTAATTCCTATAATTATAAAAATCGATATACATATGTTTAAATAAATAGCTTTTCTATTCAATCATATTTAATGCATATTGTTTATATACACCTATATATAATAAACCGAGGGAATATTATTTATAAAGTGCAGGTTTATTACTGCTTCACAATTTATTTGCTAGCATTACGTTCTCGTCGACGTCTACATTTCCATTACTCCACTGTACCTTATATTACAGAGAGAGAAACAGCAACCACACTCACACGCGAATGTTTGTATACATGTATATATAGGTGTATATAGGTATATAGTAGTAGTTGCAGGGGTCGAGAGTAAAAGGGCAAATCATGTTAAAGCCAACCTCTATATAAGTTAAAGTTTGAAAAAGTTAATTACTAACCAACCACAATTTATATACACGTATCATAAACAAACTATATCTAATGTAAAAAAATATATACGTCACACATGTCACCTTTTCAAGATTTTTTTTTTTCTTATTATTATTATGAAAAAAGAAAAAAAAAAAGGTAAAGGGTAATTTTAAGGATTTTAGTTATGTATATATCAAATAAAATAAAGAGAGCTTGCGTGCAGTAACGATATTACGATATAAACTTTAAGATATACGTGGTTTTGCAAATGACGTGTAATTACATAAAGTGCAAAATTTCAAATATATATCCTATATACAATATCTCGTGATGTATATAATTATATGCGTAAGAATGATTAAAGTGTAATTGGTATATAAGAACCGTATAAGTAATGAGACTTGTTTTTAAGCCTACTAGATATATGTAGTATAGATTTTATTTACGAAATAATATCAAGTTTAACATTGTTTAATTGTTTTTGGTAATTCTGAGAAACTAAGAAACTAAGAGCAAGTAAAGCTTGCGCTTGATTGATATGGATAAAGTGTCTGATTACTGTTTTAAGGTGTTTAAGGTTGATGGAAATGTTTTGTGGGATAAGAGTGACATTAAGCGCGATTAACTTGTGTCTGTGTCAGTTGTGAGTTTAATGAATGTGAAATGAAATGGAAATTTTAATAGGAATGATAGATGGTAAAGAAAAAAATTGTAATCAATAAGTTACATGTATTTAGTAGAATTTAATACATTAATGCGATTATCAAATGAATAATATTATGTTAAAGTATTGATTAGTATAGTTACGAAATTAAAAATTTACAAATAGTAAAATATGAGCTTGCAGCTTTACTTGTCACTTCTTAAAAAAAAAAATTAAATTAATAATCTTAAACATGTTGTAACAATATATATCGTGTCAAACGCGTAAACAAAGAAAAATTAATAAAATTATAAGTTATCCAATATAAGCTTTGAAATACAAAAAAGAAAAAAAAATCCATAACAGCAAAACCGCGTGACCTCTCCCCCCTGAGCTTTCAAAGAATATTGCCAACACAAGACTGGCACAAACACTGCAATATCGGGACGCAATAAAGCGCAACTTCCACTTTCCAACACCGCTATTAATCCGTTAAGCTTGCAAGTATACAACCGGTGTGAACGAGAGCTTTATTTTATAAAATATAATAATAAAAAAAAAGCTCGCGCGACCCCGTGACAGAGGCTTTATACCGTCATATACACACACCAAAGTGTTAGCTAGTCTCGTTAAAACGTGACATTTTTCACTATACTGCATCAACTAATAACCTTGGCTATTTAGCTTTGATGTGGATTATAAGATTCTTGTTAACCGATAGCTGCTGATTAACAAAAGATTAATTTATTTAATGAAAAATTTTGTCGACATCTGAGCTTTTTTGTTTAGCGTTGTATGCTTGTGTTAATTATAGATATTTTGATTAAGATGTAAATCGATTTTGATTCTAGGTTACATCAGGAACTAAATTTTCTTTGCAAAAGCTTGAGATTGATAGACTATTTTTTTATTAATCATATTTTATAGAACCTTTGTTTTTTTTTTTAAAAAGCTCGTAGTAGATGAATTATTCAATTTAAAAAGTGTAGTATTTGTGATTCGTACAAGTGTCTAACGAATAGTTTTCTCGATAACAATGAGCAAAAGTTAATTTAATCTGCTTGAATGATTTCTGTTTTCCATTAGTGTACAATCGATTGGTATTAATTGCATTCTCTCTCTCTCTCTCTCTCTCTCTCTCTCTCTCTCTCTCTCTCTCTCTCCAAAGTTTGCTATATCTACTTTAATCGATGTTATTACAGCTCAACTTAAGACGTTAGCTCTTAGATTTCAATTTGCTTTTTCGAACTATATTTCTATTCTAGAATGTAAAAATAATAAAAATGATTTTAATTTCAAGATTTATTTTCTACGTTTATTTTATTTTAATATACATTTGCGTAATAATATGTTTAATTAACCTAGTTAATTAATGTTGTTCATACTCTACTCCAAATTAATATCGTACTTTTACTAACGATAATGATTCATTTATAACTACATTATGTGTCGTATTTAAATGAATAAAATAAATGTTATGTCAAATTTACCAATGAAGACCCATAAATTTTCTCATATTCAGTTATATCAAACCCTTTGTAAAAACTTGATATAGCTCAAATTTTATAAACGCGTTAAATAAACGCTTGAGCTTTTTCACCTTTCTCTTTGAGCTTGCAGTTCGTTTAGAGATGAATATGCAACAATTATAAACCTTGAATGACACCAATTATAATATTATTAAATTAAGGTCATTGACTTTTTTTGTAAAATAAACCATCGCATGTCTGAAATGTAGAATTGTTATTTTTTTTGCACGATTATAGATTAACTAATTCATTTTCATCCAGACACTTCGTCATAAATTATATCTGAAGAAGATTAATTCTTTCATTAGCCATATAATTGTAGTATACGTCAATGTGGATAGGGAATAAATTACCATTTATTATGGCTTCTTTTTATGCGATTTTATTTTTTTTTTTAATTGTTTTTATGAGAAAATTGAAGGGCGTCACATTACAATGTTCTATGCGAGTAAAAAATTGAAAGGGCAACGGTATAAGTGCTGTACTTTTTGAATTGTAAAATAATCACTTGATAGAACAAAAGGCTTGCAAGCTCTTTTTATCCTTTTTTTTTGCATTCTTTTATATTTTAATCGAGAAAATCTGTAGAAAGAAATACTTAAAGTTTCTAGTAATCGCATTTTATTTTCATGAAATTAAATTTTGCTTTTTATTTTTTCAATTGCTATGGTATCTCAACTAAACAATTAAATTTCTTCAGCTTTCAATCATCTACTCCCATCTTCTTGTTTAAATTAACATTTTCAAGAGTAGAACAATTCAACCAAACGCAATCAAACAACATACAAGACGAACTTCCAAAGTCAAAGCAAGCCTCAATAACAGAGCTTGCAATAATTAAATATTTTAATAAGTAATCAACTATTATAATAATAATAATAAGAAAAGCTTCTGCATCAGACTTAGTTTGTTAAAGTGATTTTGTCTCATAGTATAGGTATATAGGCTTTGGTATTAGAGATACACGCTGTTGCTTCGAACATTTCAGTTTGACTTCCTGAAAGGAAGAGGAAGAAGAAGAAGAAGAGCAGATTGAAACTTAGGCCCAAGGGAAACATCGGCTAATCCTCGTGTCCCACAAGTCGATATCCGTTAAACGCGACCGACTTTTCTTCTTCTCCTTCTCCTTTTGATAAGGCTCAGGTTGTTATGTAACAGCTGTGGTCTTTCTGATGACACACACACACACAGAACCAAAAGCTCAAAGTTTTGCAAAACCGCCAGAACGTGTTTGTCTTAAGAAACTCACTAAGGGGAGGATTCTCATATTACCGAAGTGGGATAACGAGTTTGTCGATAACGAGCTTTGACGTTGTTTACGACGATGGGAAGAAGAAGGAGGAGGAGGATTTTGGTTGGATGATGATGTGTGATTGTTGATTTTTGAGCTTTTGGAATTGATAACTTTTGTTAGGGAGTTTATTAATGATAAAAGTGATTATTGATGATAAGAAAATAGATTTTTTTTTTTTTTTTTGTTAATTTTTATGAATAGATTTTTTCTTTTATAGAAAATTAAAATTGTATATATATTAACTTTGACGTATTTTGTAGATTTAGTTTTATAAAATAGTAATTTCGTCTTACAGTATATATATTCAACTGTAGCTTTAACGATTACGACATTTAAATAGTTACACATACGAATTTTCATCTTTTATACAGTAGTCTACTTCCGACTGCGCTTTGATATGAAACATTTACTAATTAGCTTTGGAGCTTATATGCTAATTAGCTTGCCAGCCGCAATTATTAAGATATAATTATAATACGAAGCTTGTATTTTGATTTAATTGCTTTATTAGATTATTATATTTTATTTAAATTACATTTCTTAATTTAAAAATTTTATACGATTTTTTTTGAAAAATGAACTTGTATATGAATATTTATAATTAGAAAAAAATATATATTTTTAATAAGTATAAGATGCGTTGTCAATGTAAGTCGAAAGTAATCTCGGTTTGATGTCATTTAGAAGAAAATATTTTTCAGTACAAACTACAATATAGAGTCTATAGGAGGATCGTAAGCTCGAAAATGGAAAAAGACTTTTAAAAAGAAAGTACAACTGCGGGTTTCTTTATGAGCTTCAATGTTGTTGTTTTGCTTTCTTTTGTACAAGTGAAATATACAATACAACGAAACAAAAAAAATGAAATAATGGAAAAAAAAATATAGGTATTATATACGCGAAAATAGTATTTATTTGAAGCCTTTAGAAATAAGCGTGCACGAGTTTTCTCTGAATTCTCAGAAATCAAACGTTTTAGTCGCTCGTGATAATAATGTTATATATCGTATTGAAAAGAAAAAGATTCTTCATTCTCTTTTGTGATAAAACTTTATTAATTAAAGTTTAATAATCATAATTTGTTTGGTAAATAATATCAAATTTTAATTGGTTTTTTAAATTTTTTATTTTATTTTTATATTATTGTATTTTTAAATAATCATAACTAAGCTTGACTTTTTTTTAAAAAAAGAAAAAAAATCATGTTGTTTAAAATATTAAAAAAAAAGAAATAGCTGTATAGTGTTTTGTGATTTTTCAATAAACACAAAACTTATTTTGTGTTTAGTTATATCAAGACTAAAAGCTTTTCTATTATTTTTTTTATTATTATTATTATTCTTCTTTTTATTATTTCATTTACGAAATGGACGTATTGTTTGTGTTATTGCCGCAAACCTCTTGACTACTATGGCTCGTTCGTTATTTCAAATAATTCACCTGCAGCGAAAATTTACCCAGCCATTTAATTTTTTTTTTTTTCATCGTTTACTTTTCACTATTTTTTACTTTCTGCTTGAAAAAGATAAACACTTGATTTATAAAGGTTAATTAAATTTTCTTGCAATTCAATTCGATATCTATTTTTTACTTTTTTAGTATTGTACAAAATTATCACACTTATCTAACAATTCTCACATGTTACTCACCAAAGAATTTCTTCATTTCTTTCTCTAACATAAAATATCGTTAATAAAAACAGCGAGATTTTCCACTATTCGAAAGCAAGATTTATCCATTATAAAAAAAAGAAGAAAGAAAAGAAAAAGAAAATCGTCTCAGCTAGTAAAAAAATAAAAAAAAAAGGATCACTAAGCGAAAAACCAAATTCCGATTTATCTTTCACAGAGCAAAAATCAAAT
Organism: Leptomastidea abnormis; assembly: GCA_030522805.1. Lineage (NCBI taxonomy): Eukaryota > Metazoa > Arthropoda > Insecta > Hymenoptera > Encyrtidae > Leptomastidea > Leptomastidea abnormis. The sequence goes on from JAPYZE010008751.1 coordinate 9,932, forward strand.
CGTAAGATTGTGAAAAATCCAAGAGACAGATCAATCTGAATGCTTGAAGGAAATCAAAGAAGTTCAATTTTTCTCAAGTCCATTCCCTTTAATCTAGCCACTTCGACATCCGTTCTCTTCTCTCTCTTTTTTCCCTTTATACAAGAGACGGAAAAATCGATTGTCATAGCAGCTCTTCGGGAAGCAGCAAGATAAAGAAGAGAAAGAGAAAGA
>JAPYZE010008753.1:0-12946 GCA_030522805.1 Leptomastidea abnormis
CATCAAGGATAGGTATCCATTCTGATTTTTTCATAGCTTTGGTCGGCTTTGCAAAAATTCGAATACCACGAGTAGTTGGGTATGCATATCCTAATTTCCCGCTTGCTGCCATGGTTTTACGCCAGAGATGGTAAACTGGCTTTGGTAATAAGGGTCGAAGACTCAAAAAACTTTCACCACCTGACTGGAAAATTCTCTGGCATGATAAATCCGCAAGTTTAGGGAGAGAGAGAGAGAGAGAGAGAGAGAGAGAGAGAGAGAGAGGAAAGAGAGAGAGAGAGAAAGAAAGAGAGAGAGAGAGAGAGAGAGAAAGAGAGAGAGGAAAGAGAGAGAGAGAGAAAGAAAGAGAGAGAGAGAGAGGAAAGAGAGAGAGAGGAAAGAGATAGGGAGAGGGGTAGATAGATATTTATTTTAATTAGACCACGGGATAACCCATCTGACCTTGAAAAATAATACAAAATATAATGGTTCAGTTACAAAGATAATTGCTAAGAGCTGTGTTTTTAGGCTAACTAACAGTAAGGAATCAAAATGAATAAATTTTCAAAACTACTACTAATTTGTTTTAAATGTAGCGAATGTAACAAGCAAAAGAAATGTCGAGTAGAATTACAGAAATTTAAATACAGTGTAAAAGTAAAGCAGTAAAAATCGAATCTGATATAGCACAGCTTTAATGAATATGTATTGCAAGCGTTGGTGTACCAGGGTCTGTACATAGGTTTAGCTTGTACCGTTTGATTCTTATTCTGATTTACTTGCCTCCCACTCATGACTCTCGATATTAAGTAACTCTCTCTTTAAATTTTCTTTATAGATAGTATAGTGATTTGAATCAAATGAAGAGGACCTATACGTATTTAGCAGTTCTGAAGCAATAACGGTAAATGAGTTACGCATCGTTTCGGTGCGAAAGTTGGTTGGATAAAGAATAGGCAGCGGTCGCTTAGGAGATTGACGAGTTTCCTCGTTATTTACTAGATTTAAGTAAGATGAGATATAAGATGGACTATTAAATGCCACCACATTAAATGCGAAAGCTGCCGTGAGATATTCCCTGCAATGTCTTGGTGTAAGCCACTCAAGCTTTAGGCGCCATGGTGTTACGCGTGCATTAAATGGTAAATCACCAAACACAAAGCGAATACAGGTGTTCAAAAGTCTATGCAAGTGAAGTTCCTGCGTATTGTCAAGGCTATGGTAGACAACGCACGCATAGTCAAATTGAGGAAAAATGAGCGTTTCCATTAATTTCTTTCTCAAATCGAATACAAGCACATGCCTGTTTATTTTGAGAGATTTTTAGAGTGCAATATGTTCTAGCAATTACCAAGAAAAGAAGGATAGATCATTGTTGATTTATAAAGCTAGGCTTTTTACTTTAGTCATATAAGGAAGTTCGTGACCATTTACTATTATTTCCGGGAGGGAATCTATAGCATGAGTTGAAAGATAATTTATGGCTACCCATTGACATAGCATACGTTGTAAAGCATTTACCATAAGGCCAAACTCACTTACTCTATTTAGCAATGATATGATATCAGCGTTTATAAAATCAACCGCTTCAATCATATTATTGCACGGGGCTGATCGATAGATTTGCAAGTCGTATGCAAAGACGATGAATTTACAATGAGTAATGGTAGTAGCTAGGTCGCGAATAAAGATTGAAAATAGTCTCGGGCCAAGAATTCTGCCTTGAGGAACTCCACTAGAAACATTTGCCCATTGAGATTTTTGACCTTTTCCGTCTACCGTAGCTTGTTGTCCACCAAAAAGATACAAGTAAAGCCAACTGAGAGAATCATCGTCACAGCCAACCTCACGAAGTTTGCGCAGAAGTAAAGCATGATTGATCGTATTGAAAGCTTTAAAGAAGTCAATAAGGACTAGCATAGTACCTTTGCTTTCATTAACTCCTTTCCGAGCATCCTCGACAATACGCAACAAGGCTGTCTGAGTGCTGTGGCCAGTACGAAAAGCGCTTGATAGGAATCATGTAAATTGTGTTTATCCAAGTGCTTTACAACTTGAAGATCGACAAGGCGCTCAAGTAGCTTCGAGACCTCAGGAAGTTTGGCTATAGGGCGAACATCAGAGAGTGCTTCGAGTTTCTTATTTTTTGCAAGTGGAAGAAAAAGAGTACTTTTCCAAGACGAAGGTAATGCCGAGTGAGTCAATGAGTAGTTGAATATGTGTTCGAGAGGCGAGATAATGTGAGGCAATAATAGTTTCAACATACTCATTGAGATTTCATCGAGGCCCATAGATTTGGAATTAGCTTTAGATATAACAAAAAGTATTTCTCTATCAGTTATTGCACGAAACTTTAATGAAATTTCTTGACGAAAAGCTTCGATAAGCACATTAACAAGATCGTAATGAGTCAAAGGAGCATGTGATGAAGAGATACTTGAGAAATGGTTATTGAGATCATTTACTGAAAAGATCAACGATGGTGTAGGCAAAGGAGTATTCGTGATACCCATGTTACAAAGTATCTGCTAGGTAAATTTAGAATTTGCAGAGTTAGTGAGTTTACTGGAAAAATAAGAATTTTTTGCTGATTCTAGTGCAATACGTACACTGGCTCGTAAAAATCGGAAACGATGCAAGTAGACTACCAAACCTGTTATTTTATAACGTCTGTACATGTTGTCTCTGTCCTTCATATCATCACGGATGGCTTTGTTTACCCAGGGCTTACGTCGCGCAGAGATAATAAAAGTGCGCTTGGGCGCAACACAATCAGACCTTGCAGTAATCGCTTGCGTAAACTGGCCGACAAGGTCTTCGAGCTTCGTGATATATAGAGGCAGAGAAGAAATGAGAGGTGGCATAGTCAATGCTGAGGAGCTTAACTGGTCATGTAGATTTTTATAAGAGTGGCTAGAATAATTAGAAACATTTGAGTTATTTGAGTCATCCAGAGAAGGCAATGCGATGGCCTCGCAAAATAGGTTGCCTAGGCTTAATTGATCAATGCGTTATAGAGAACGAGTACATACTTTTGGAGGAGGTTGAATACAAATAACATGCTCAAGCTTGATCTCGATCCAGTCGTGGCCTGCTGCGAAAGGCACGACATATTTCATATAAGAAACAATAAAGTCAGGACCACTAGTAATAAAGAGATCTAGCCAAGTATGAGTAGGCATTCCATTGTGAAAAAAGTGGTGTGTTGGCTCTGAGGGAACCAGATATAGAGAATATGAGGACAGGATATATCGAAGATAAGCTGACGCATGGAAATCAATAGACATGTCAATGTTGAAATCTCCTGTGATAACAATGCAGTTATATAAGCCCATAAATTCTGAGAGAGTAAAAAAGAAATATTCTGGATAAGCTGCTTAGGGTCGTCTGTAAACAACTGAGAAAAGAAACTTGAAACTAGGTAGCTCTAGTTCGGCTATTAAGAATTCAGGAGTGTTGTCAAATACAGGATCAGATGCAGCAAGTATACGTACTTAACATATTCTTTTATATATATGGCTACTCCACCGCCACCGAAGGCTGGTCAGCGGATTTTTGGGTTGAAGGTTGAGTGTTGAACAGCGTATTTAATTTTTCCTCAGAATCTGACTTTGGATGCACGAATACTCTGTATTTATAGACAGACGGTCGCTGATAATTGAGTGTCTTACAAACAGATTCTACTTTTCGTAAAATGTTGTAAACAGGCTTAGGCCAGATTGCGCGAAGATACAGACGACCACCACCACAACCGAAAACAATATCATTCGTTTTATCTTTTAACTTATGAGCTTTTCTAATAAGCAAATCACGTGGAGCACGAGAAGAAAACTAGATGATAAGTTTACGTTCATTTTGCTGTGCTGTGTTTGTCGTCGATGAGGTAGAAGCTTTAGATGAGGGTACAGTCCATTCTCGAGTACCCATAATCAAACCACTTAGACGTTGCTGTTTGTGAGCCTTAAGCACTTAAGTGACGATCGCATCATTTGCTAGGGTTACGTTTGTAGAGATGCCAGCAATCCTAACCTCAAAACTATCAATAGCTTCCATTCGGAATTCGAAATCACCCGATCTTCTGTTCGTGATTCGAGAGCTGAGAGTCGCTGGTGTACAGAGGTTAACTGTATTTGTGATGGTGTAAAGGGATTTTACACCATCACAAATACACCACGAATAATAATAAGATAATTATTAAGCTACTTTAATTATCGTGATCTCAACTCAATATCTTACTTATCTTTTACTCTATAACTCGCTTACTTACCCCAACGATGACTTTTCCTTCAGCTCCAATTATATATATATGTAAATTTTTAGACAATACAATGAGATAACAATACACTACAGACATGCAGGAATAAACCGGTAACTCTCGTAAATAAGAACAATTTAACTAAAGGAAAAATCAATAATAAATATATTCAATTAAAGAATTATACACCGGCCAATTCTCTACTTGTCTCGACCGAGTATCTAACCTCAAATACTCTTTAACAATTTATGTCTCGAAATATTACTCTTTAATAAGCAAGTTGTTAGAACGGTTGACTCGCTCTCACGTTGGCTATCCAATTCCAAGAAACAATCTCTTGCACGGGACTACGCTCGCTGACTCACTTTCAATACACTCTATTTGGCAAACTACAAGTAGCTACCACTAATAGCTCCAGAGATCAAATGCCGTCTCCGGCGTCTTAGTCAAACAGCCAACCTCGGTCGCTTGAGCCGCCGATTTTCCCTCTGCTTCTCTTCGTACCTGAAACATATAAGAAAGTTCTCGAACATACGGCCTAACCGATTTTCCATTTAAAATAACCAATAACAATCTAACACGACTTCCCACTATATCATATGACTCCCTCTCTACTCATCGCGGTCATACTTTTGTCATGGCGAGCGCCATCTATACTCGGTAAAGAAGTTACAGTTACCCTACTATAATCATGTCGGTAATTCTTCACAAAATGGTATTAAGAGGCTCAGTGATGGTGTTACAAAAACTTTAAAGAGGCTCGGGGATGGTGTTACAAAAACTTTTATACTTAATAATTATTATTGCGACGTCAATTATACCGTCGCACATTGTATTAGAAATTATCTGTGCTGTATTCCGATTTATTTGAGATGTGTTAACTTCCATTGGAGTTAAGAGAGTCTGAATGGAGCTTTCAATTGATCCCATCTTCGTCTCGAGAGTGTCGAGCTTGTTTACCTTCTCAAGCTTAATTTGATCCGTCTTGTACATGTTGAGAAATTGCGTAAAATGTTCTGGAACTTCTCCTGACATTATTCCGGTGTGAGGCGACTGCAAGACTGAATTTCCAGAAATATCAGACAAAGAATCAGTTGACGAGGTAGAACTAGTTGCTGGTGATAGTTTAGAGTGAGGTTTCTTGGAGACTTGATTATCTGCAGAAAGTGGGGATGATTCGTCTTTTTTCCTTTTGACAAATTCTCTAGCAGCAGGGGAATCTAGCGATTTCGAAGAAATATTTTCTACCGTGGGAGTTAATGTATAATATGCAATAATTAGTTGATCTAATTCTGTTTCCACTATATCGTAAGAATAATAAAAGCAGGCCAGTTCACAGCAACGGAAATCATAAGGCGTAGTAGCACTCGGATGCGCAAGGCAAAGAGTATGGTAAACCCTGGTACACGTCCTACAATACAGATCAGGCTTCGTTAGGTTACGTTTATTTGGTCTCTGCACAGGTGTCTGCATTTGCTACAATTAATATTCCAAGTTCTACTCGAAATAATCAGAGCTTGCTACTAAAATAACAATATAAAGGATCATTTTAAACACTTAGCTTACAGACATTCAAAACACTAAACCGTAATACATACAGAAAGTTATTTAAAATTTTCAGTAAACTACGTTAAAAGTTATAGCTGTATGTTATATAGAACTGTTGCAAGATTTAGCAAATAAAATTACAAAATGTATAAAAAAGTTTAATGGAGCTTATTGCAGGCTCTTAAATATAAAAAAAAATTTAATAATCAAATCTTGAAGAGTTTATCATCAAGTTTCAAGCTAAAAATTTTAGTAATGGGCTAAAAAACTTGCATTTAAATAAACTAATAAAATTAACAATAGTCACTAGTCATAAGAAAAAATATTATATATACATAAGTTCAAAAGTTTGAAATTTGGAGCCAGTTGATGGTTAGAGACACCTGGCATCAATAATGTAAACGACGTCGATGAGGCAGGAAGTTGTTGCCACACTGTCACTAGGCGATGGATGGTGGTGCTACCAACTATGTAATAAATACCTCGAAGTGTCACTAGTTGAACTTCTGATTTGAGGTTAACTCTTAATTTGAGGTTATGACTCCTCCCTAGGCTTTAGAGAAGAGCCTCCGATGAGAATAAGTACCTTTCCGATGGAACATATGAGACGGAGGACAAGTAGGGTGTTGGTCCCTTGATTCTCGATGTGTGAAGTATAGATGTGCCAGGCAATCGACGTCAGATCCGTAATATACGAAGTACAGACAGCAGGCAAATGTCGTGGTCGCGATGCATAGTCGATGGAACAGGCGTAATTCTCAGGCTCGAAAATTGATTCTATAAGAATTAAAATGTTCGCGAGCAACAAGAGCCAGTCGGGAATTCACCTGTAACAATTTTATCATAGAGAGAGAGAGAGAGAGAGAGAGAGAGAGAGGGGGGGAGAAGGAGAGAGAGATTAGATTAGATTATTATTTATTTGGACCTTGGGGCTGGGCCCCATCAGGCCAGTAACAAAATATACAGAATAAAATACATATTGAATTTGAGTAGTTTAAGCGTAAAGTGTAAGTACAGTAAAAAAGATAGTTGGAAAGTAGTGTAATAAACGCAAATATTAGTCATAATTTGTACAATTGTATATAGAAATGAAATATTAATTAATGAGCAATGTTTTTAACAATAGATTGTAGCAGTTATGTAAAATTATGAGATTTATCTTGAACAGTAATTTCTCTATCTCTCTGAAGAATAAGTTTGTGTTTAACATAGAGTTGATGATGAGGTCTCTTGCAATATTTACTCTGAATGTCCAGGTATTGAGAAGTTAAGTATAGTTAATTGAACGTTTTGAGCATAGCAGTAGAGTCATATTGGTTTGTGAGGCTTGAATTTGCTCAGATCTTGTATAGAGTAAATAGATATCGCGTCTGATTGAGATGTGGCACGCATGAAAACTGTAAGGTTTTCAACATAAGGATGTTTGTACTTGAGTTCCTCGTGTAAAGCAATAGCTTTACATAGGATTTGGTGAACAGGTTTCGGCCAGATTCCTTTGATGGAGATGTAGCCCCCTCCACCTTGTCCAAAGATAGATTGGTTTGAGTGGCCTTTGAGTTTTGAAGCTGATCGAAGAATGTGATCGCGTGTAATTGGTGAGATTAGTTTTGCTACTAAGCAGTGAGTGATATTATTTTTGTTGTTTGTGTCTGGAGATTTTGCGTTTGTAGCAGACGAGGATATGCGTTTAGGATTCCATTCACGAAACTTTAAAACAATACTGATGGAGGGGGGTACTTCAAGAATATTAAATAAGCAATCAGCTACGTCTCTGTTACTGAGGGTAACATCACAAGATATGCCTTTGATTAGTATTTCACACTGATCAACGTAGCGGTTTGTAAAGGATTGCCCTGTTTCAAGTATTGTGGAGTGATGGGCTAGGGTGTGTTCAACACTACCCACACGATCTGACAAAGATGAGATTTCACCTTTGATGCTCGTCAGCGTAGATTTGAATTCACGGAATTCTGTGATGAAATTAGCAAACCAGGATGGTGGTGTGTCACTGTCAAAAGAATTTGAAGAATTTGAATTTTCGCCTATGTTGCTCTTTTGTGTATGGTAGTTCTCTTGAGTTACAAAATCGGTCTTGGGGTGCTTGAGTATAGGACTTTGCACCGATAATGATGCAGGTGATAGAGATAAAGCTCTCTTTTTTAAGACTGCGCTTGCACTACTAGCAGATGGAGGAGTTGCAGACGAGGTTTCTTTTGCTGTGACAGTTGGTGCAGTAGCTATTGATGTTGTTGTGCAGCAGTGCAAAATTCTATTCGTGTCAAATAATGCTGTTGACGGTAAGCAGACTTTGTAGTAACGTTGGGAGCACTCTTTACAAATAAAGACACGACGATTGTTTTTGTGCTTACAAACTGTGCAACTCTTTGGCATAATTTGTAGTTTGCAATGTAAATGAGAGCACTCAATACCAGCGAATAAATATAAATCAAAGCAGTCAAGATAAACACTAAAGCACACACACACACAACAGCACTTTACGCCCTAAGCGATTGCAACCCGAAATGCTTGTCAGGATGGTTACTGACAGTGATACACGTAGGCCGAGAGATGAAGCCCATGAACGCTATAGAATCAATATGATTGGCTGACGATCATTTGTCCAGAGTGAGATTTCTTGATGTACGAAGATTGTGAACTTGGCCAGAAGAAGAATGGATGCTCCTAACCTCCGAGAAATAACGATGCAAAGATCGATGAATTAAGACAAACACCAGACAGGATGAGGTAAATTTAATATCCTGAATGATGCTTGCACAATTGCGCTTGCAAGGACCTGCAACAAAAATGCCCGAGGGCACAAGGCGGCAGGAAAAAGCAAAGAAAAGTAGAGAGCAAGTAGGAGAACGTGTTGCTTTACTTACAGAGAGAGAGAGCGAGATTCAGATTCAGATATAATTTTATTGGGGCTCGGGATTACCCCATCTGGCTTTAAGCAAAAAGTACATGTAATATGATTCTTGATTAACAACAATAATAAAAATATAATAATAAAACAATAATAGTTCATAATAAAAATGACAATTTGGTTTTGAATAACGCAATTGAGAAAGTAAATAAGAAAACAATAATTGAGCTCGCAATTACAGAAAACAGAACAATTGATGTAGTGATTTTAAGCAAATAAAGCGCAGAAAAATAAGTATTGAGTTTAAAATTACAGAAATAAGAATAAAGATAAAAATAAAAAGCAGCGATTATAAAAATTTTTACAATTTTTCACGCTCAACATATATAACTTATAACGTATAACTTATAACGTATGACGACCTGCTGGGTGCTTTATTTTTTAAATGACCTAAGAGCTAAGATATCCGATTCATCAAGAATAAGAATCCAGTCTGACTTTTTCGCAGCCTTTGTAAGTTTGGCAAAAATACGTGTGCCAAGTGTAACTGGGTGAGCATACCCTAGTTTTTCGCTCATTTCTATGGTTTTGCGCCAAAGACGATAAACTGGCTTAGGCAGCACGGGACGTAGACTAAGAAGAGCCTTGCCTCTTGTTTGAAAAATTTTCTGGCATAGTAGATTTGCAAGCTTGAGGCTCAACTCCAAAAACTGATCCCGAACATGCGCCGAGGCAAAGCGCAAGACAATGGTCTTAAGCTTACCAGTATCGGTTTTGGGATTAGACAGATCAGCGCTGCTACAAAAAGAGGCGCTTTCACCAAAGAAGTCTCGGCCTGCTCAAAATTGCCTTCAGCAGTTGAATGTTTTGGTAGCTGCCAAAGGCAAGTTCCAGTTAAATGGTTGGAGAAGTTCCCAGCACCAAGAGCGATGAAGAGATCTTCAACAATATCAGAGTCTGGCAGGTTAATGCTTTTAGGAATGCAAGATAGAAAGGCTTCGTATGTGTCTACAGCTGAGAGCACAACCATTACTTTTTTAGTTATCTCTGTGACTGACTTAGTAAAAAGAGTCAGATCGACGCTAGGAGTTGCTTGAGCTTGAGCTTGAGCTTGCACTGACTTAAGCTTCACAACTCGAGCCTTAAGATCTTTAAGATCATTAGAGCAAGTATCAAGACGAGCTTTGAGATAGGCTGTGCATTCCTCTTGACGCCCCATACAGCTGGTGAAAAAACCATAAAATGTGGAGAACCAAGCCGGAGTACCTTTTTTTAAGATTAGGAGGGCAAAGCAAAAGTGGGGCAGGCGACAAGACACCAGGCTGAGACAAGCAACTAGCATCAAAACCAACAGAAGCCGAGCAGGAGGAGCAAACGAAGGGTCCAAGAGCACTCCAAGATACACATGACGAGTGAAATAAGAGGCTGCACCGGGAGCAGGTCGTTGCAGTTCGCAAATTACGTTTAATATGCTTGTTACAAGCGTTGCAACGTAGATGGCGCTCCTCCTCTCTCACTCTTACGGGTAAAGTTTAGCAATTTGCAAACGTAGCTTATCGACCGTAGTGTCCTTGATTGATGATCGTGTTGACGTCAGGTGTCGTTGCGTGTATCGTCTCTTCCTAGATTGAACACACCTCAAGCCTCCTTGGATTTTTGAGGTTATCCAGAAAAGCCTCGGAAAAACGATCACAGCGAGGAAAAGCGTGCAAACTCCCGTCGGATAACAATGCAGGGAGTTGCAATAAGAGTGCGTGCAACTAACCTGAAATCAAAGCAGAAGCAGGCGAAAAGCGAAAGCTAGGCACAAAAGATGACGGAGTAAAGAGAAAAGTGACTAGCCACTACTCACCAAAGAGAGAGAGAGAGGGAAAGAGAGGGAGAGAGAGAGAGAGAGAGAGAGAGAGAGAGAGAGGGAGAGAGAGAGAGAGAGAGAGAGAGAGAGAGAGAGAGAGAGAGAGAGAGGGAGAGAGAGAGAGAATCTCTCTCTGGCGCTGGTGAGTACAGCAAGTCGCTTCTCATATCGTTCCTCAATATCATTATTTTAACCGACGTTTCCTTACGTCTTCGTGCAAGCGAAATTTTTGCAGGTTTTCCTCGGCTTTCCAGGCTCTTGTTTGTGTGGAGCATTTATCCTCAAGAAATCCTCAAGAAAACCTGCTACCGAAACTTTGAGGTTAACTTGACGGACCATTTTTTTCCGACAACGCCTTATTTTTCTGCTCATTGGTGGCGCGCACTTCGTGGAATTGGAGCTTTCTTCCCAGAATCAAGTTGTGAACACTGAGATGGCATCGATGTAATCTGCATTACCGATCTACTTTGCTTTAGCCAACTACAACAGCACATACTTGTATATTGCAACTCGGCTATGGTTGCTAATCATAAACCTCATCCATCATCATCAGGCAGCCACCTTCAGCTATTCTCCGATAATGATCGTCTATTTGGTATGGTTGCAGTTTTCTTTTCATAGCAATACGTTTATTTGCCTTGCGTTCCACATCAAAACCAAGTGGCAGATTTTTGCATTGCGCAAGCGCTATTGATCGATAAAGAAGGTGCCTACTGTGGTGAGCGCCATCTGCCAACTGTAATCAGAAGCTTGATATCTGGAGTGCTGCTGTTGTTCCTGCACGCGCATCTTTGACTTGTTGGCGCTATATTTAAACTCAAATTTTAACTGCTCAATATTTATTTGTATTGTTAAACTATTGTGTTAAGCGCGAAATTGAAATTTTTTAAAAAAAATCTGATATTTAATGTTTAACTGCCATATTTTGTTGTCTAATTTCTATTATTGAGTTTTAGCTTGATTTTTATTTCTATTCACGGTTCAATTTTCATTTTTATTGTTAAATACTATTAAGCTTAATTTCTTATTGAATCAATAATACTGTAAACTTTAAATGAAATTAGAAGCTTTACTACATTATCCAATGATTAGACAATTAATAGTACTTTAGCATGCCGGTTTTTTTGTTTGTACAGCCAGAATTTTACGTTCCAAGAATAATTCTGTTACATCTTGTGATAACTGCGGATTAACAGCACATCAGCTCTGCGCACCTACTGACTGTCGCCTGATTGATAAACTCGACCTTTTTCAATGCGCCCAGTGCCGTATTATTCCTAATCCTAGGTCTTTAATTTCATGCTCACCGACTTCATTCAATTCAGCTACAACAATCTCGCCAACTTCTCTAAATATCTCCACGAACTTACCTATAACCTTGCCCACTTTTTCGTCCCAGGCTGCTAATATTCAAGCAATACCTGCTATATTACAAACCGATATCGAGTATACGGCAAGCTTGTCTACTCTTTCATCAAAAAAACGCAAAGATCGTGATTCTCCATTTCCACCAACTGCCGATCGAAAAATCTTCGCGTACTTATAACAATGTCAACAGCAATGTCAGGCTCACAGCAAGATTCCATCACTCAGCCAGATCTCACAAGCGCACCCGCATATTTTACAAACTACTTCAAGTATATGGAAACACTGAAGATGGTGGCGAATGCGCAGCTCCGCCGATCCACAAAGTGAAGCATCATTGTGCGGGGTTGGTACTCGGATGGGTGACCTCCGGTCTAATCTCGTCTTTGTGGCTTTGGGGATCGGTTAGTTGTCTTTTTTCTGACATAACAACGTGAGCGGAAGGTGTGCAGAAGTTCGGGCTGTGCGTCCAGGCCTACGCAATGTGACGTGGGCGTCCAGTCAGAACTCAGGCAATACACCGGGTCATTCCGGGTCGGGTTTTCTTCTTCTGAGTTTTCCCCGGCTCACAGGTCTTATCCTGGGCAAATGCGGAGTGGCTTCCTTTTCTTCCCCCCCCCCCCAAACACAATGCTAATCCTGTCAATGCTACTCCTTAAAACACAAAGCTTGTATATTCCCGGGCACAAACCTCACACATAGGTGGTAAGGGGCCCTAGCCGTAATAGTCTAAGGCTTAAACGGCGAAAAAAAGAATAAAAAAAAAATAAAAAATTTTGATTTTTTAATTGTAAATGCTGTTGCACTGTATTGGCTTTTGAGAATATACATGTTAAAGATCTTATGTCATAGTTTTTTTTTTTTAATTTTTAGATACTTTACGATACATATAAATATTATAAGAATCTTAATTAAGAGTTTTTTTTACATATTGTTAATGGTTACAGAAAATTAAGTTGTTTATTTTAATACAGTATTCAATAGCTTGTTCTGTGACATTACGTTAGATTAATTTCAATTCAACTTTTTATAATTTGAGTAAAAGACTGTTATCCTGTATTGGTTTTTAAGAAGTATG
>JAPYZE010008758.1:0-11134 GCA_030522805.1 Leptomastidea abnormis
CTGTGTATATTTATATATATATATATATATATATATATATATATATATATATATATATACGTAGCACACGCGAGTTGGCGTGCCGGCGTCTCAGCACCTCGTCGCTTGTTTTTTCCTACATTGGTGAGACTCTCCTTTTCTCTCTCTCTCTTTCCCTTTTACCTACCACCACCACAAGCAGAATATAGCACTCTCCCACGGAGTGACCCCCGCGTATCTTTATTAAAGCGCGAGGCAGTAACAGCAGCAGCAGTAGCGGTCGGTTTAAAAAAAGCTACTCTGGCTAAGGCCAGTCACGGGGAAAATAACTGTGGCCGCGCACGCGCCACGACATAACCATACCCCCTTCTCCTCCCCCTCCTTCCTATATGCTTCTTTTCTTTGCTTTTGCTTTATGTGTGTGTGAGAGTGTGTGTATATGTGTATTACTTACACGCGTATATATAAGTAAGTATGACGCGGAGGCGACCTATGTTAAAGAGTTATATTATATTCCGTGCAGAACTTTATACCCCGATTATTATTGTCACTATGTATGATTTTCCTAGATGTTGACTCTCTTTCTTTTCGTGCTTATAATATGCGCACGCATTCGTTTTTATTTAATGAGAGACGCAGTTCAAGTTTTGTTTTTTGTTTTTTTTTTATTTTTAGTCTATAATGTGTGTACGTGAGTGGATAGTTTTTTACGATTTGTATGTGACGCTCTTTTCAACAAGCTTTTTCTCCTCTACCTCCCTCTTTTTATTTTCTAACTATATGCATGATTGTGATCCAGAGATATTATTTTTTTTTTATCTCTCTCTGGTTAGTTTTTTTTTTTTTTTATGAAAGCCCAGCCTATAAGTTTTTCATCTTGATCTAGATAAAACACTGGAGATGTAGGTATATAGTGTGAGTTTAGAAAAAAAAAACAAAAAAAAAGTATTATATACCGAGAAGAAGAAAAAAAAGAAAGGTTTCTAACGCTTTTTATTTTACAGCCGATCAATAAGCCTCTTTTACTGACAAGCTATATAATACGTACTTACACTTACATACACATACACACAAGTTGCTTTTTTTCTCACTTTGAATATATAAGACTTGATTCTCATCATTCATCGACGAAGAAGAATATGTTATACTCGCTGAATTTCTAAATATAGTATATATCCCACCTCACTACTATAGTCTCCCCTTTCACCTTTATCACTCCTTTTTTTTTATGTATTCTCTGGTTTCCCAGACACTAAAAGAATAAGTATATATAAATAGATCGCAAAAGAATAAGCAAAATAATAATCCAAAAAGGAGGCTGAGTATCAACCAAGTACAGTGTATACCTATATACATGAAAAAGATTCACAAGTTTAGAGAAGAAAGCAAGCAAGTATAGTAGAGAATAATACACAGAGTGTTGTTGTATACATATATATATATATATATATATATATATATATATAAAAGTCAGCAGGTGTGATAAAGTAATATTACACGCGAGAGCAGTTTCACGTTTCCGGGAGGGTGGTAGTAGCAACAGCAACAGCAGCAATTGTAACACAGACTCTCAAGGAAAGTCTTGCATTTCCAGAACTTGGCTTTTCCGGTGTATATGTATGTATACTATACACTTGGTCACGATTTTCCACAGCTATGTTCAAGTCCTGTCTCTCTTTATACATGATGCTATATATACTATACCAGAGGGTGTGCAGTAGCAGCAGCTCGTGTTGATGTTCTGCATAGTAGTGGCTTTGTGCCTTAAGCATATAGCTATACGTACTATACTCGATAAATATAGCGTCCGATATATAGACTTGGCAAGAGATAGACGCGAGGAGTATATAGTAGGCGAGAGAGCATTGTTGTTTTGAGAATGTAGGCGGTACAGACCGAGGAGTAGGTGGTGGTGGTGGTGTCCTGTGAGCGCGGGCGTCCAAGTTGTATATAAAACAAGAGAGAGAAAGAGAGAGTGAGAGAGTTTGTTCTATTTTACGTTCGATCCGCGCGTCACATGCAAAACAATGTGACACCCTCAAGTATAGTATAGTATATACACTAGGTACCGGGTACCAGATGCGATGATTCCTCTCCTCTCCTTTTCTTCTTTCTTCTCTCCTCTATATACCCTCTTCTTGTTTTAGCGAGCTGCAAAAGCTCAAAACCAACACAAAAGGGCCAAGTTTATATGGAAGCTCCGGAAAGTTCTGAGAGAGAGAGAGAGAGAGAGAGAGAGAGAGAGAGAGAGAGAGAGAGAAAAGCAGGCCGCGGAATCGACTGTAAATAGCGGCATTAAAGCTACTTTCAGTTGATTTATCTTCTCAGACACGTTTTCATGCTTTTAAATTGTTTCACTTGCAAACTCAGGCTCTGCTGTATACTATATAGTATGTGTATTATAGATGGTCTGTGTATGTGTGGGTGTGTATTGAACAAAGCAATAAAGTTTTTCAGTAAACTTGACGATTCTTTCAAACATTTTAAAAACTCTTATCTTATCTTCTTTTTCATTTTCTTTAAAATAGATATTAATTGTTCTTTTTTTGTTTCTGATGATGAATAAACATTTTTTTTTTCATAATTGTTTTGTAAAACGTATCGAAAAATGTTACTTCTTTTATAGAATTTTTACAAGATATATTGACAAAAGCAATAAATGATTTTAGCATATAGAAAGGAAAAAAAGAAAAAAGTTGAAGAACGCAAAATTGAATGATCTCGAGAGAGAGAGAATAAGGCAATAGTGATTCCTAGCATTGCGCACAGATATACGCGAAGCTTCCAAGTTCCTTCTGCCATTTCTCCTCCTCCTCCTCTCGTCTCTTTTAATTAAAATCCGGTCGCGCGTACCTTTAACGCGTCCGCTTCTCAATCTTTTCCGATTCACCATAGTGTAGTAGTATAGTCTCTCTCTCTCTTCTCTTACTTCTCTTCTCGTCTCGAAGTGAAAAATCCAGTAGATAGGTATACCCTTTCTCTATCTATCTCACGTCTATGCGTACAACGAACGTTATAGCTCTGTGTCTCTTCTCTCTCTCTCTCTCTCTCTCTCTCTCTCTCTCTCTCTATCACACAAAGCGCGTACAACCGGAAGATCAAATGTAACGCTGGAAAAGTCGTTGACTTCGCACCGACGTAGGTATACCTAGAGAGCAAGAGAGTGAGATGGTGACTGACTGAAGCAGGTATATTCGAAGAGCCGGGAAACCCTTGCTGCTGTATAAAACATTAATTGAAAAGTTCGCTGCTTCCGCTTTTTTTTTTCTTTCGCTTTCTATCTTACTCTTTCTATTAAGTGCTTGGTATACGACGGAGACAAGCCAAGAGGAATAAGGAATCGAATTTTTTCACAGACTGACTGAGAGACGATGACGACGACGACGAGTAGCCTTCGTTTATCGATTTCACTCTCTTTCTCTCTCTTTTCTACTTGATTATACTTTTGAGAGAAGCCAGAGGAGAAAAAGAATCTCAGTTCGAAGCATGTATACCTTTGATCATCTCCGGGGTTAATAAACGATATATATATATAGATACTCTACTTCATCTTTTTCTTTACCTCTTCTGCAGTATATTTTTATATGCTTTATTTTTTTTTTAATTCTCTCTCGCTTATTTTGTTTCAAGAATCTCTACAAGTATATTGCCGAGTTAAGTGATACACCCGCAGTATATTGGTATAGTAAAGAATCGCGCTAATTAATTATCAAAAATATTATACGATAATTTATAATTTTTGTTAACAAATGTTGATTGGATAAACTTTAAATTAAATTTAATAAAGTAAGTTTAAAATTTTTATATGAAATACAGAATTTCATATCAGGTAAGGGAATAAGCCTATTATTTGTCTCGAAAAATTAATTTATTGATTACTATCGGTATACCTAATATGTTATAAATTGAAGAGAAATTGTTTTTTGCACGACATGTTATTGAAAGTAGAAAATTCAATAGAATAGAATTATAATTATTACGATATTAAAATTGAAAAGATTTTACCATTATTAACAATGTTGACAGATTATAGATCATAAAAACTATTAATAATAACAAAGACATGTTTATTAACAAAAAAATAATTGTTTAATACGAATCCATAAATATGAATATATATTTACGAGACGTTTGTGCGCGTGTATAAAAGAAGAAAAATAACTCATTTTTTAACTATAAATGTCAGTAAGAGAGAGAGAGTGCAATAAACATCGTCGAAAGAGCCGAGCTTGAGTAGAGCAGCGTGACCCTTCCCGTTGCTCGTTAAAACCATGAGGTGTGGAAGAGAGAGAGAGCTTGCGCTTATAAAAGCGAGGTAGTGCTAAAAGAACCGACAAGTATAGTATACACCCACAGAAAGAGAAAGAGAGAGAAACACAAGCCAAGTACCAAAGGGAAGTGTTGATGATGGTGGTGGTATAGTGGTGGTGGTGGTGGATGAGAGACTCTCAAGGGAAATTCAGCTGGCGCGTTATCGACAATGCTTTCGGACAAATCGTCGGGTCGAGGGAAATGAATCGTCGTCGTCGGTGAAGTTAGAGACTACGACGAGAGAGCTTGCGTTTATATACCTAGCAAACAGTAAAGAGGAATAGGGGAGAAGGGGGGGTCTAAGCAAAAGAGAGGGGAATAGGAAAGCGTCTCGCAAGCTCGATTAAACGTATTCGAGGCGATTATGTGAACCGTATAGAAGAGAAGGTAGGGGAGTGCGAGAGAGAGAGAGAGAGAGAGAGAGAGAGAGAGAGAGAGCCCGGCAAATTGGTTAGCACCGCCGCGGTATATAGCCAGTGGCCACCACGCTCTGGCTATATGCAACGTCAACCGCGATAAATCACCAGCGCACGCGCGTAACCGGGTGAGTACTACTACTACTACTACTACTAATGCATTTATGTATGTGTGTATGCCCAGTCTCGGCAATTGACCAGGAGGAGCTTATATACTAGAGTATATAACCCAAATCGCGGGGTGCTTTATACCTATACATACATACATACATACACGTGTCGCAAGCATCAGCGCAAGCTCTCCCCCTCTCTCTCTCTCTCGATTATTTCCAACGTGGCAATTCTGCTGTTCTCTGGAGTAATTTGATGACGCGTGTATTAGCGCTGCTGCTACTGCTGTTGATGCTATTGCTGTCTACTCATTCTACTCCTCCCCCTACTCTTTACTCTGGGCAAAAGTTATTTTCCAATTTGCCGAGAGTCGCGTTCGACATAGCTTTAGGCCTATATATACATATATAGTGTGTTATAATACTACTCAGCTGCTGTGTAGCCCCGCTTATACCTACTTTGCTGTATATATATATACATACATATTCCTATATATGTAACACGTATAGTAGTAGGAGTATAGTATCAGCAGCAGAAGCAAAAGTTATCGGTGGCGTCAGCGGTGGTGGTATATAGTGACGGTGGGTACCGGTATGTCGAGAAAGGAGGAGGAGGAGGGCTCGATAAATTAATTGAGAACATCGATGCTCTTGCACGGATAGGTGCCGCTCAAATATACCGTTGGATCAATAGAACAGCTATGTCTTTCTCACTCACTCACTCACTCGCTAAATCTACTACCCTCCTCTCTTTATTCTTCTTCTTATTCTCTTTCTCGTATCGCTACACCTCGAGAAAAGCCGAGGGAAATGGAGCAGCGAACACTGACTCTTAGAATAACAATGGAATGTCGCGATAGGTAGGTAGGTGGTAGATATATAGTGTGATGGCAGGGTAAAATTTTGAAAATAAATCGAGCGCTTTCGAGGTTGCTGCTTGATTACGTGTATGTATGTATATAGCTAAACAATGTACCTATATATAGTGCGCCTGAGAGTTAAATTGAACGGGTGTGTTACGAGGTGAGAAATATAAATGATAGATCGAATGTCTTTGCAAGCGTATAGAGAGTCAAGTTGTTGGCTGCGTGGCAAAAACATCGATGAAAGTGTGTAGGCATAATTAATGATCGCTACACCCCCTCTCTCTTTCACACTCCTTCTCTTCTCTTTCGAACTTGAATAATCTTCTTTGTAATAAGTGAACCGACAATCGAGACAAGAATATTCCGCAAGCTCTATACTCTTACTCTTAGCATTATACGCCAAAAATATACGCTTCAAATGTCAGACAGTGAGGGGTGGTGGTAGTCGCGGTGGAGGTGTATAGATATATATAGTAGAGAAAGAAGCCTAGAAACAGAACGAGCAAAAAAGATATAAAAGAGAGCTTTTCCCCCTCGTTTCGCTTGGTATAAGCTTCTCGAAGACGATGTGTGTATATAACGCGACGAATCTACTGCTGCTGCTGCTGCTGAATGATCGGACGACGATGCATAGACATGGAAGTAAGTAGGAGGTGGATGATGTTGAAGGGAAACCTTTCGTATATAGTGACTATAGACTAGACTAGACACAAGCTGATTTTGATCTTAAAATCTGGGCATATGAAACTCTGGATTTACGTTGCATTTCATTGGCAAGAAAGAGAGAGAAAAGAGCTTTTTGTACCAGGAAAGAGAGGTACGCTTGATTGATTAGCCAGTACGAATTGCTGAGGCATTGAATAACTGGTTTTTCCACTAATGAATTTGTCCACGTGCGACTGCTGCTTTAATAATAAGTGGACGCGAGACTACAAAGAGAGAGAGAGAGAGAGAGAGAGAGAGAGAGAGAGAGAGAGACAGAGCTTTCCTGCACGCGATGAACTGAAAGCTTCAACTCTTCTACCCTCTCTCTTTACCTCCAAGAATATAGTCAGGTGTATTAATATATCGTATACTCTCTCTAAGCACTTGTCTCTTCCTCTCTCTCTCTCTCGCGAAGTCATTATTTTACTTTAGAAAATTGCGTTTGCGTTCGTCCGTAGAAATATGTATATGTATATACGTGTGATGATACTATACACAGGCCTTTGCGTTGAATAACGTTAATTGCGAGTGTAAGTGACGTGGACTTGAATGTCGCTTGACTTTCTATATATTGACCCCCCTCTCCTCCCTGTCATAAGAACGCGAACTGTTAATTTACTAATTAAGATATAAATTAAAAGATGTATATATATTAATACTTTAAGTCTAATATTTTAAATAAATTAGATGAACATGGGATAGCAAATTAAAAAAAATAAATAAATAAATTTGTTGTTTGTTATCAGACATTTATTAAACTGTATATTTTTTAAATTTATCCATTATCTGATTGTAAATATTTAATTTTTCCTTTATTCTGATTATAATCGTAATAGCAAATAATAGTATGTCACTTGTAAAACAAGCAATGTTAATATCAATATCCGATATATTATTATATAGTTATAAAGTCTATAGTTATAGCTACGTTAAAAAAAAAAAAAAGCTCAATTCTCTAGAGCTTTCCTTTAGTCATTTTCTAATCGACAAGTATAGATCGGCCTAGTATTACAAAAGCTAGAGAGAAAAAAAAGAATCGCGAAGACCTAAGCGAACACCCAGTGGAAGAAAAAAATATAAAAGTAAAAAGTAAAATAAAGATGTAGGTATAGAGAGAGGATACTGGGAGAGCAAAGTCGCTGAGAAAAATGAGTGAAAAGAGTAGAATAGTAGAAGAAGAAGAAAAAAAAGAAATTGTAGCGCGAAAGAAGAAGTGAAAGAGGATAAAAAAAACGCGAATAGAGAGAGGGGGGGGGGTAAGGGGTATAAGGTAAAGCAGAGAGAGAGAGAGAGAGAGAGAGAGAGACTGCTATAGGGAGAGTCAGTCGCTTCATGCACTGGTAAGCATGAGCGCGTGCATACATATAAACGTACATATACACACTGCGCTCGCATAATAATGCGATCATGGGTCTCACCTCTCTTACTCCTTCACCTCCCACTTGTACACACCACCCAACGACCCTTCCTTATCATCGTTCCTCTATACATACATACATACAAACATACTCTTTCTATCATATGTCTCTCACTTTTTCTCCTATGGCCTCTGTCTACTCCCTCCAGTTCGTGTATAGTGTCATATACATTGTAGAACACGCATATACATATACATATACATATACATATACATATATATGAGCAAGGTAAAGAGGGTGTCGTGTGTATATTAAAACCCTGACGAAGCTCTCTCTCACTCGTTCGTTGCGCTCTCAACTCTCCGTCACGCTACTGCTGCTGCTACTGCCACTACTTGCTTCTTTTTTCCTCTTTTTTTTCTATCCAGTTTCCACTCTCTCAAGCGTCGTCTACTTCTCTTTTTCTTTTTTTTTTTTTTTTTTTTTTTTTTTTTTTTTTTTTTTTTTTTTACTTCCTTCTTTTTTTTTTTTTTTCTTTTTTTTTT
Source organism: Leptomastidea abnormis (assembly GCA_030522805.1). NCBI lineage: Eukaryota > Metazoa > Arthropoda > Insecta > Hymenoptera > Encyrtidae > Leptomastidea > Leptomastidea abnormis. The sequence goes on from JAPYZE010008758.1 coordinate 8,291, forward strand.
TCTTTCCCCTTTTTTTTTTTCTTCTACACACCTTTCTTTCATTTGGACGAACGTGAAAATGAGACGAAAAATTTAATGATCGAGTAAAGTATGCTGAAAGTTGACTCTGGTTGTCTGATGGAAATAAGGCAGGGTGCAGACTATATCGAGATAATTTAGAATTTATCAAAGAGGGAGGAAAAAAAACGCGTACCCGACATAGGTATATATTTTATTTTTTTTTTCCTTTATTTTTTTATTTTTCTTTGCTTATATTTTCACACTCAAACGGAAGCTAAACGCGAACAAGTAGTATAGGGTTTAATAATAGGTGGCATATATAACCCAGAGAGAGAGAGAGAGAGAGAGAGATATATCAGAAAACAACTAGTGTAACGCTTTGACGATGACAAGGATGATCGAGCTTGGAATAAATACAAAGGGGTGATGTATATACATTGTATGTGTGTGAGTGAGTGTGGTATCGAGGTTTATATGCGCTCATCCCGAAGATAAACCTCATCTCAGTCGTTTAAGCGCAAGAGAGAGAGCTTTATATATATATATATATATAAAACAAAGTCAATATATGCAGATAATAATACTGCTACACTCATTGTTTTTAATTATCTTTCTTACCGCAAAATGAAAAAAAAAATATAAGTAAATAAAAGAAATGATAATAAAACTTGAGAAGATTTGAGATGGATACTTATATTCATATCTCGAATTTGAGTAGTGTATATATATGCATTGGAATGCTTGACTTGGTTACATGAAAATGACACTCGACTGAGAGAATAAGAGAGAGAAAGATACAGCTCTCTATATACTGAAATTGACCCAAGTGGCTTTTTCAGCTCGAGCAGCTGAGTGGAAGGGGAGGGTGGTGGGAGACAAAAATAATAAATTCAAATGTCAGGCCTCTATAGGTACTCGGGAGAAAAATAAAAGATTTAATAGCGGTCACAAGTGTGCTGCAGCAGCAGCAGTAGTAGCAGCAGCCCGTTTCGAAATAAGGCGTTTGTCTCGCGAAAATACAATGGGACACAGGTTGGGAAGTGTAAGGAGAAGGAGGAAGTTAAGAGCTACTTGAGGGAAGACGAGCCGACAAGAGAGAGAGAGAGAGAGACATAGGGAAAGAGAAGGAGGTAGAAGTATAAGGAGGAGGTGTAGTGAGAAAGCGAAAAATGAATAGAGAGATCCCTCTCATCCTATCCTTATTCTCTTGTGTGGTGGTGGTGGTAGTGGTGGCGGCGCCCAGGCGTGGGAGTACGCTCTCAGGATTTCACGCGATTCGCGGGAAAAGCGCGCACTCTCGTAAGCCGGAAAGAGCGTCTCTTTTATATTATATGCACACATGCGTGCGCGACTATATATATATATATATATAGGCTGAGAATAAAATGTGCTCGACCTTGGGAGAAAAGAGAGGAAAATTCTTGAGCTTCTTTTGGGTGAACGCTATTATGTACCTATATGTTGGATGTTGCAAGTTTTGAGAAATTGCATTTTGGATTTTTAAGAGATACATTTTAAATTTACAAGCTTTGGATTAATAATTTAAATAAAAAATGTCGATTAAGTAAAGTAGATGTTTGGTTTAAATGAATAATAAATTTGAAATTTTTTTTAAAACAAGCTAAAAATGAATATTTTATGAAAATTTGATTAATTGCTACTTTGACGGTGTACAAGTTTTACCTTTAAGCAAAAAGAAATTCTACTTTTTTTTTTTTAATATTTACCTTACTTCGCAAATCAAAATATTAAAATTAAGTTTACGAAGACTAAAATATTATTCATGGAAAGTGTAAAACTTCACTTCCGAACAAACTAAAAACCTGTACTTTTACCTTCTCCTTTTTCCGGAACTTTTAGCGTAAAAAGTTTTTTTTAAACCCTTATTTCTTTTATTTTTTTTTTTTTTGTTGATAATTCATTCTTGAAAACAATTTTTTTTCCAAGAAAAAGACTAGCCTAATATAAAAATCAGATAAAAAAATAAAAAAAGAAACAAAAAAAAAAAGAAAGCCTACCAGTCAATAAAATAAATAACTCTATCTTCAATTTGTAAATATACCCATACCTATACGTATAATACGCATGTTCACCATAACAAATTAATTTACGTTCGATCTCTCTCTCTCTCTCTCTCTCTCTCTCTCTCTCTCTATTTCTCTCGTCACGACTCGACACAAGGGAAATACACCTATAAATATTTGATCAAACACACATACAAACGTATATACACGAGGTTTGCATAAATTATAGCTTAGCCGCATAGCGACGCGAAATTTAATAGCTTGACGTTTACACTGAAACAGCGTGTATATAGTACCAGTAGTAGCGCGTTATCAGCACTCTCTCTCTCTCTCTCTCTCTCTCTCACTTACTTGCTTTAGCTTAGTTCTCAAACAACTATACCAGTCGAACTAAAATCGAACGGAAAAGCAAAAAGCCAGTATAACGGTAGTGTGTTCGATGAATTCTGTTTTTTTTTTTTACAACAAACGCTGGTGTATAAAGTATCGATTTGCCGTCGAATGCGTATTTATAAAGCTTTCGCAGGCATATAAGCGTCTCGAGCGCGTTTCTATATAGTTGAAGCAGCTCTCGTGCAGGGAAGGTGGCTATCGTCGTCGTCACCACCACAATGGCCTGCCGGTGTGTCGTCAGTGAGAAGGTATAAAGAGAGAAAGAGTAGGAGGAGGAGGAAGAGAGCAGGTCAGGCGATAAGCTCGAACGCGAGGCGCGCGCTTTGAGGGCATCATCGATAGACGGCGACCACGATGGCTATAGACACGTCTGGGCCGACCGGCCGTCGTTCTATTTTTCGGAGCGTGCGAGAAAGAGAGAGAGAGA
>JAPYZE010008759.1:0-12066 GCA_030522805.1 Leptomastidea abnormis
GCGATGTCGTTTCGAATTAACAGAATATTGAGATTTTAAATATTATCAATTTTGTTTTTCAGAATTCTTTGAGAAAGCATTCTGCTAATGCAGTTAGCGGTTTTTTTATTTGTTTTCGGGAAATTGGTTTTTTGCGATTTTAACCCACTAAAAGTTAATATTTTTTTGGGACAAAGTGCATTTTTCAAAGAAGAAAAAAAGCTTTTATTACTTTTTTTTTAGGTTATGTCAATTTTAAAATATTGTTGAATTACTTAAATTCTTTCAAGGTTGCATATCTTGAATAATTCGAAAGCTATTAATTTGAAATTTTTAGTTTTCCTGAAATTGGCTTCTTGCGATTTTAACTCATTATAAATTAATGTTTTTTTTTTTTTTGACAAAATGCATCTTTTAGAGAAAAAAAAGCTTTAATTTCCTTTTTTTACAGCTTATGTCAATTTTAAGTTATTGTCAAAAACTAAAAAATTTTTGAGGATTCATAACTTCAATAATTTTTATTATATCAAATCGAAATTCAAATTCAAGCATATTTATTTATTAGTTTTGAAGAAAATTGCAAAAAACGGTTCTTTTAGTTTATTTATAAACTCGATTAAATTATTATATTTTGATTTGAAATTTACACCATTTACATTACTTTAATTGTATATGGCCTATATAAATTTTGGGCTTTAATGGATGATTATTTTCTGAGATATTAATTTTTTTCTGTAAAAGTTCCACGATAACATCAATAATACATAAAAATTTATGAAAAGTTTTTTAAAAAATTTGAAATTTAACTTATAATGTAAATTTTTATAAAATTATTATATTAAAAAAAAAAGTTAACGCACAATGACAGCATCTCATGGGTTGTGTGGAAACCTGTTATTCATTAAAGAAAATATTAAAAATTATTCTCAAATATTTTTTTAAAAGTTTTAAGAAAAATATTTTAATATTTAATTATTTTAATTATATGTATAAATTTAATCTAATATTGTAAAATATAATTATGAATACTTATTAATGTTATAAAAAACAAATTTCAATTAAAAATAAAACATTAAAAAATTAAACATTATTCGATAATTATTTATAAAAAACGTTGAAAAATTATGATGAAATAAAATTATATTTGAGGAAGCTTTTTGCCGAATACTTGGCAGCGGTTTTTTATTTCAAATGAAAATTTTTGTATTTCAAATGAAAATTTCTCGAAAAGGCACTCTAAACGGTCTTTTGCTTTCTTAAAGAGAAAGCTTTATAACGGTAAAGATTTTCGATATGGTTTATTTTGGTTTTCTTGACGTTTTGAAAGTTCCTGAACTTAAACAATGATTGTTTAAACAAATAAAAAGTCAACAAATACAATAACAAATTATGACAATCAATTCTACATGAAAAAACAAGAAAAAATGTACAATAACGTGTTTGCTTTAAACCTTAATTTTTGGCCAAAACCTTACTAAAATGACCCTTTTTTATAAATTTTCAATTGTTTATAACGAAATAGCAATAAAAGTAAGACTCAGAGCGAAAAAGTTACCCTACATTTTTTCATGTTTTTTTATTTAGTATCGATTGGCATAATTTGTTATTGCATTTGTTTAATTTTTTATTTATTTAAACACTCATTATTTAAACGAAATCTGATTAGCTTCCTGAGTGGCACCCTTTACTTTTATATTAAATAGCCCCTTTTTAGTTGGGTCCCACAAAAATTTCCAGTTAGAAGAAATTTCATACTCAATGACTATTTGACCGGATCAAAAAAAAATTTGTTAAAATTAAAGTTTACTGAAAATAACAAATGTAAATAAGTTTTTATTATTTTCAATTATAATTGTAAAACTAATTATGACAGCAAATTAAAATAACGAGTTATTATTGAATGAGCTTAAATAAAAAATTAACTTAATTATAATAAGAAAAAATCAAAATAAAGAATAATTCCATATAGCACCAGTGTTTATGGCTTTATAAAATATATTATGTTAAAGAAATTTGTATAAAAACCATAAATAAAAATATACGTAAATTATATTCGAGCATTCATGCATTTTGATAAATTGTGATAATTAAACTTAAATCAATAATCCTTAAGTAACTAATTTAATAAGTATGAGAAAGTTTACTATAATGAATAAATAATAAAATAATAAAATTACTGTTGTATAAAATAAATTATTTTAATACACCTAGGGCTAGATGGAACTACACTGCACCTTGCATACCTCCATGAAGCCCCCTCTTTCCTTCACGTAGAGATATAATCTAAATAAATCGAGGGGGTTCTTGGAGATGGTAGGACAACTCGATATCGGTGTTCTTCGTTCTTCCATAAAAGTTACAAGTTTATCCAACCAAGACCGGCGCTCTACCGAATCATCCATTTCATAAAGTTTAGATAAACTATCTGATTTCTTGGAAAATAAAAAAATTTTAATTAAAATACTTATTAATAATGGATATAAATTTAAAATGAAAAAACGAATACCTTGGATCTGTATGGGTCTTGTGTAACATGACTGTTGTAAACCTGAAAAAGGTAAAATTAGCTATAAGACTTGGTAAAAATATTTTTCTTTATTAATTATTTATTACGAGTAATATAACAATTATCATATATAATAGGGGGGGGGGGGGTTCTCCCTTGCTCCCTCCGCTCGCCAACCCCCCATTAAAAGTAAAAATTCATAAGTATATCATTGAATAATAAAGAAATTTGGATTTATCATTGTAAATGATGTTGCAATGTTTAGCTTTTAGGGATGTTAGAGATTTTATTTTAAATTTTTTTATCAGTTTTTTGAGACTTTATAATACATTAAAATATTTTATGAATCTTAATGAAAAAATTTTTTTTACATGTTATTAGACATAATAGTAGATTATACAGAAGATTTAGTTGTTCATTTTAATAGAGTATTGAATAGCTTGTTCTATCAATATGTTAGTTTATTCTCAAGTAGCCTTTTAATTTATATTAGTAATAGACTATTGTCGTGTATTGGTTTTTAAGAAGTATGTATATGCTTAAAATTTAACATTATACTTTTATTTATTTTTCAAATATTTTATAGTATAAGTATTTTATAGATATTTTGAGGATCTTGAAAAAAATGTTTTAAATATTTTTTTGTTCGTGATTATTGGTAAAAAATAATGAACGTGGATGTTGAAGGGAATAGTATTAGTTAAAGAAATAATTGCATTATTAGATTATGCACTTGATTAAGTTGTTCATTTTTTCAGAAGATAAGAAACAAAACTCCAATTGAGTGTAAACATGGTCCTTAAATTTATTTAATTAAAATTAAAGAATATAAAATGGAAAACTGGATAAAAGTGTCATCAGCCCAAGGATTTTTTATAATAAAAGACAACAACCCAAAGGACAGTTTCCCAAAGGCAGATTTACGTTGGTGGTCTGCCAAAGTAAAAGACAACTGGAAAAATAAAAATTTGCTTAATGTTCAGCCTGATACTTCATTAAATAATTTAGGATGAGTAGATTTTAAGGTAGTGCAACAAGAATTTTAAGTGACTGCGCCAAAAGAAGTATAAAATTTTTATTAAGTTGTGAATGCGAATGGAAAAGCTTGTGTTAATGTATTGTTTAATGCATCTGGTAATGGTGCAATGACTCCTCCATTGATATTGTATGAATTAAAAAAACTAGTTAACTAATTCTCAAACATCTCAAAAAGATGAAGCATTGGACTAACCAAAAGTGGATAGATAACAGGAGACATTTTGCAATTTGCTGAATAAAAATACAGTTTGCTGAATAAAAATACTTAATGAACTGAGTGAATCAATAACAAGATTACCAATTACAGAACCAGATAATATTATCAGCTTGGTTGGATAATCTATTGGAACGCATAAGTTTTTTATTTGATATATAAATAGACATTAAAACATTATTTCAAATATATTTCTTTTTTCTAGATGACGGATCTGACCAAAGTACTTGTGTATCTCATAATGTTATTACAACCAAAAGTACTGCTACTCCAGAGGATTTGCAACCACATTTCAACGCTTTACTTGGATTTGCTGAAGGGAAAATAAATACATTTGACGAGTTCGAACCAAATGTACCAGTTGTAGAAAAAAAAATGAAATTCTTTTTCTAGGACAATTTGCTTCTGGTACGTATATAAATATTATATTCCAATTTATAAATAAAGAATTAAAAGTTATTCTAACTATGTCTATTTTTTCAGATGAATCTGTTCAAGTTTCAATAAAGTTTTGTACCTCAAGTTGCTACTAAATTTAAAAATACTACATCAGAGGATTTATAATTAAATTCTAACAGTTCACTTAAAAAATTTTTTGAAGTAGAAGTACAAAATGAAATTGGCGATCCGACGCCAAAATTTTTGGCTAAAAAAGTGAATAAATGTATTGGATTTATTAATTGAAGTAACAGTTCAAATGAAAGTTGCAACGATGGGTGCAATTTATTTGTCAGCTCAAAATTATGTATAAAAGAAAATATTGAACCACAAAAATACTATTGGATGTAAAATTTAAATAAACTTTAATTATGTCTATTTGTATAAAAAATGTTTTTATTCATTATAAATGTGACACCTATTTGATATTCTTATTATATCTCAACTATTTACAATTTAAAAAGCTTTTTTTTACAATAAACTGTTTTTATTGATGGTTTATTAATAACAATTTTTAAGTTAAATATAATATTATCCTACTTTTTTTTATCTGTTCAACCACTGAAACCGATGTTCAAAATGCTTTGAGTTATCATTTTTATCGAACATATTTACGTCTCTAAACAATTAAATAGCTTGAAACTTATTAAGTAACTAATTTTTGACTTAAACTTTGTGTTAAAACACTTCTTTAGTGTTTACCGACTACACTTACACTACTTTTCGTGATTTCGTGTTGTGAGCATAAGTGTTCACACACTGGAGCTTAAAGACATTTTCGTCAAATGCTAATTATTATTTTTTTTTTCAAAGGAATTTTACAAAGATTTTGTTATTAATTCATTGATAAGAGTTTAAACTATCAAGTAAACATTAAATATTATGATAATTGTCAAAATTGATTTTGCCAGAAGCATATTAGCTGCACTTTTTGTGAAAACTGTTCACATACTTGTGCTTACCTTACACTTTGAAACAGCAACCATTCCAACAACCACGTCAGAATGCGAAGCTACGAAAAGGGTACAGTTTCTACATAGAGAATAAAACGCGCTGATAAACTTAGTGGAGCAACGCGTGCGCCGAGACTACCGACTACCCATCAGACTCGGTAAGCCACGAAGCTACCAATAATGTAATTTTTTACATAAAGAATAAGACGCGTCGATAAACTCAGTGGAGCAACGCGCGCGCCGAGACTACCGACTACCCATCAGATTCGGCGAGCCACAAAGCTACCAATTATGCACACCTTTTACATTGAGAATAAGACGCGCCGATAAACTCACAATGGGAGGTTCAGGTCTTCGGGTCCTGGAATGGGCTCAAACTTGGAGAAAAAGTTGCTTGTTATTAAAATAAAAGTGTCAAGGGATTTTGTCCAATGGGCCTTCCTTTTCGAATTATAGGGTCTTATACGTTTAATATTATTTTTCTCTTTTATGCTTCTTTTGAGTATAGCTTAAATCAAAGATTATGATTACTTTATACGTGGTTTTATACCGACGTCTAAAACTATTTATAAAATTATCATTATTTTTGAATTGCTGTAACTTTTGATTTAGTCAATATTTTATTAATGTATAACATATCAAATTAAAGGTAATTTTCTCAGCTATTACATTATATTTTGAAGATTTAGCTATTACAAAAATAGTTTAAGCTAAAATAGTTTAAGCTATACTCAAAAGAAGCATTTAAGAGAAAAATAATATTAAACGTATAAAACCCTGTATTTCGAAATAGAAGGCCCATTGGACAAAATCCCTTGACACTTTTATTTTAATAACGAGCAACTTTTTTCCCAAGTTTGAGCCCATTTCAGGACTCGAAGACCTGAATCTCCCCTTGTAAGTTATCACTCGACATACAACGTTTGGATGTAGAGAAAGTCTTTCTGCATGATAACCTAACCAAAGAAGTCTATCTACAAGTGTATGTAGATGAGCACCACCTAGAAATGGTCTGTAAAGTAAAAAAAGCTACCTATAGCAAGGAAGTAATACATGGAATCAGCGAATTCAGTTCATACTCACCTCTCCAAACACGGCACAATCTGCACATGACTCCTGCATTTATTCTTACAAGTCAGAAGAAGGGGTGATAATTGTTGCAGTGTTTGTTGATATTTTGCTCAATGTAAGCTCTGCCAATTATATAGATATCTTTAAATCAAGCCTGGCAAAGGGTATGCCTCTAAAAACCCTTGAAGCTGTGAAAGGATGTGTAGAAATCGACATTAAAGCGAACAAAATTGAAAGAACAGTACAGTCAAGCCAAGGTGGATATACAAGGAATTCAGTCGCCAATTTCAAAATGTCTGAGTACAAACCAATAGTAAATCCCAACCAGAATGTTCATATAAGGCAATCACCACAAAGCGTTCGTGATGAAGATAAGTTTGACAAGAGTCCGTACCAAGAGGCAATTGGTAACCTGCTGTACCTGTTTCAATGTACGTGGCCTGACCGTGTCCATGACATAAGCCGCTTCAGTGGATTCAGTAATGGCTATGACTTAAGCTATCAGACGGCAGTTAAAGAAGTGCTAAGATATCTACAAGGAGGGAAGATAAGCTGGAATAATAAGAGTCAAGGGACAGTCGCCTTATCAAGCACAGAAGCTAATTACCTCTCCCTATCGACTACTACACAAGAGACAGTTTGGCTGCGTAGACTCTGGATCGAGTTAGGCATCCAAAACTCAGGTGCAAAATACATCTTTTATGATAACAAAGAGGCTATAGATTTGGCTTAGAAAGCCAACTTCAGTGCCAGAACCAAGCACACCCAATGTGAGTCATCACCTTGAGAAATAAAAGTATAACACCGGAGAAATCAATTTTTAATCAACAGAAGGGATCATTGCGGACATGATGACCAAGCCATCCATCAGTGCTACAGTACAAGAATTTTGCAAAAAAAACAAGACTCTGTTAATTAGTGTTACTCATTTACCTTTATTATTTGTCTATTAATTTTCTCAATTGTGGAGGCGTGTTGTAATATTATACCTTACATTGTACAATTGTCTAAAATTAATTAGTCATATTACACATGTACTATACACCCACATACAGACATAGATATACATACACTACCTAGTACAAATCTATTGCGTGGCGCTACTTTAGTCTGTTGTCATCCGTAACTTTGTGCACACCTATTCTTCAATATATCTACTATACTCTTTTTACATATAAACGTGTTTTTATTTTAATCCCCAGATATCCTTAGATTTATTAGCTTCCTAACATCAATAAACACACTCAAAACCAATCAAATTAATTAATCCACCCTGCAACTTCCCTCTTCCAAACCAATAAATCCCTTTGTTACAGATGAAACATCGACAAGTAGATAACCAAACTGCGCGCATTTAAAGCAGATAAATCAAGAGTATCCAGCAAATTCAATTACTAAAAAGGTCGAATCAGGGAATCTTATAAAAAAAATTAATAATCAAGAAATTATAGTTAGCTTTCTTTATTGGAAAACTAACGTAAAGCCATAATTATAAATGAGATTTAACATATCTTTTTTTTATAAAAATTATTTTTTTTCTTAAAAACATAAATTAAATTGAAATTCACGTCCTGTCTCTTTCTTTTCTCGCCTAACTACAAGTCTCGAAGACGAGACTCAACCCTACCCCGGGGCATGTCACGAGAGAAGCCAAGCTGGCTCACCCAGGCGAGTAGCCCAAACAGTTAAGACAGCTCTTCGCTGTCTAGCGGGCCTTAGAGCATAAATAGGGCCGCTCTGCGACGCAACGCTCTCTCTCTCTCTCTCTCTCTCTTTCTCTCTCTCTCTGCCTACGACTCCTGTCAATAACATTACCGAGGAATAAAGGAACTATTATACAAGGGACTACTCCGTCTTATCATTCACCTGACTCGCTTACCCCTGCAGGCGAACCATCCAAATCACCAAGGTCATCAGGACCATCCTCAATCACCTATAAATCGCCCCCCGTCACAGTGGATTCGATTTACTTTTTAATGAGGGATCGAGGAAAATATATAAAAAAAAATTTTTTAACGTTCTTTCATTTTTTTTTTCACTTTCAGTTTTCGAGAAATTGATTTTTTGCAATTTTAATGTATTAAACATTTATATTTTTTTTTGGTCTAAGTGCATCTTTTGAAAAAAAGCGTTAATTTATTTTTTTACTTTTTTCATTGGTTACGTAAATTTTAAGTTATTGTAAAAAAATTAAAATTTTTTTGAGGATTTATAACTTAAATAATTTTGATTACATCAAATCGAAATTTTTACGAGATGTTTGTTATATTATCTTTTTTTTATGATCAAAATTAATAGTAGTAGATAAGCTAGGACAGTTCTGGACCACTTGTAGGCGAAGGGCAAGATGGCGACGGTGGAGAGAGGAGAAGGTTACGTCTAGCATTGTGGGAACTAGGTCGTGGCCTTGTCAAAGTTGAGGTCTTACCCTACTTTGCTGGGGCCCGGCCTTGTCTAGGTCACAGCTACCCCAGGTCATTACCCCAGCCAGGGCTACGTCATCAAAAGTGAAAAGTGTGAACTCTTCATGTTGTTGTTAGTCAACGGATTGTACATTGGTTGCACAACCACTGTACATCTCTTGCATAAAGATATGACTAATAAATGCTCTACAACAAGTTTGAACTTGCATAAGATCATTGATTCATATGAATCATCGCTAATTCAAGATAATATATGTATTTGACGTTGTAAGGTATGCATTCTTCAAACAATATATATGTATACAACCGGTATACGTGAAAGGAAAGCGCTCTTTATAATGAAACTTCATATATATATATATATATATATATATATATATAGTTAAATAAAATATTTATGTAATTTTTTATTTGTATTCTTAATTAATATATAATGTGAAAAGGTGTAAAAAGAATAATCATATTTAAGTTTTTAATTATTTATTTATTCAATATTAATACAATAAATAAAGTAGTGTGATGAGTTGTGCTACCTTTAAAATATTAATACTTAGTAAACAACATATATGAAAATATAAATCTTTCATTTTTCTTCAATATTTTTTGTTGTCTTTATCCGCCTTCTTCTTCTTTTTCATTAAAATACCTCCTTCTCCCGTTGTTTGCGGTAGTCCTCCATTTGGAATTTTTAATACTCGAATTTTTTTTTATTGCTTCCTTCGCGCTTTTTTGGGTTGCTTCCTTTTATTTTTTTTCCACTAGCATGCGTAATAATTTTTCAAACGCATTCATATTTTCGTCTGATACAATTAGTTGTGGTTGGGTAATTTGTGGAGGTTGCTAAAAAAATAGAGTTCAATAATCGTCAACTATAATAAAAATAAATATTTAAATATTTGAAAAATTTTTAAATATTCATTTTTATTACCTTGTGGAAATGTTCAGGTTAGAGGCTGTTCTTCTACTTGTTCAACTGCTTGCATATCGTTTGATATGTCCAACAATCTTTAATCATAAGAGCTGGTCCATCTATTTTGACTGGTCCAGTATTGTAATGTTTTTTACACCTTAAACATTCTTTAACTTCTGGATCATTTCAAATTCAGCAAGTAGCTTGTCCCACAATAATTCAATATCTTTATCATAATGTTGTAACAAGACAAACTTAGGAATAAGTATTAATTCTTCTTCCGTACAATTTAAAATACTCGAATCTGAGTCGGAGAGAAGTAAGTAGAAAACATCGCGCACGCTGAAAAATCTTTTTTTTTCCCAGCTTTATATACTGGAGAACTTGAGGAAAAAGAAAAAAGAAAAGGGATATATTTAGAAATCATCATGCCAATCTTTTATCATGTATACATTATTTAATGTACAAACAATGTATTTCTATGATTAAATCGAAACTGCACATATTCTGCCTGTTGTAAATTACCTACTTTGAGATCTTCAATGTTAATAATTTTTATAGCTTGAGAATCTTAAAATTGTTCTAACTAGATTTTTTCTCTCCCCTTAACATATACTGTTTGTTGTTTATCTTGTTGTTGCTAAATAAGATGATGTTTTAATAATTTATATGCTAGATAATAGTCGATAAATCCATCATTCCAATCAAAACCATGATGATTATATTTTAACCACAATGCTTTTCTTCTTTTATTAGCAGACATTAAAGTCTAATGAAATGGTGCTTTAGATATATAATGAGCTATTCTATCATTTCTTAAAATGGCTGCTTCTTTAACGTTAAAATCATTGACTGCGGTCTTGAATCCTTGTAGATCTACAAACGTTATCTTAATGTTGACTAATAACTTTTTCACAATACACTTTGCTTATTTCCCTTTTTACGTAAAATTTTTTTTCACCAAACGTCTTTGATTAAAGATAGAACAACTTTTAATTCTTGTTCGTAAAAACCTCCTGCGATTGGAAGACCTTGTAAATAAGCAACTATGTAGCAGAATTTGTAAGTTTTTTTTCGCTATACGAAATATTTCTGTAGTCCAGTTGCCCTTGTAGCCTTTTGCAAACAGCTTTTTATATTTGCTTATTCTCACCAGATTACCAACCTTAAATTTTCCTCTTTCCACCTGTTTCACATGACTGTATACACCATCAAGAAGCTGTTGTTCTATTTTTCCTTTTTTAACTTTAGTAGGAGCTAGATCAATTGTTCAATGATATGAAGCATTGTATTTTTGCATGATTTTTGTTAAAACATGAGGATACCATTTGTATGAACCTTGAAGTGAAAATTGACGCCATACTGCCTCTTTGAGCGTGAGATTAAAACGCTCAACAATAGATGCTTCCATTACGCTGTAAGTGGAGTGGTGATTTATGTTCTCTCTACTCATTAGCTTATTAAATAATTTATTGTAAAATTCTTTTCCCTCATCAGTTTGCGAATTGCGAGGTGGTCCAGCAGATCCTGTGCTCTTCGATTTCGCAAGAATATGTTGAAATGCATCTGTAACACCTTGAGCTCATTCACTCTTAATTCCTCCAGCCCATGCGTATTTTGAAAAAACATCTATAAGACATAGTATGTAATTTAATTCAGCATTTTGACGTGAATAATCTTGCATGTCAATCAAATTTACTTGCCATAAATCAGCAATACCATATTTCATAACAACATCACGTCGTAGAAAATTTCTTCTTACTGGCGCGTGTAATTGTCTAACAAGTATTTTTTCTCCTTTAAATATTGTTGTTACATTGTGCAATGTTTGTACTAGAGATGCCCTCTTTCATCAAGTTCTACTATAATTGAATTTATTTCAGGTTTATGAGATGAATTGCCTGCTTGCTCCGATGCCTTTAGAAGTCGCAGTCTAACAACTAAGCCATTTGGATCATCGTAATTAATAAATTGTATTTTGCTTCCTCATAAAGGAAGCTTTGTAAATACGGGAAAATTTTTTTTATAAATTGTGTTAAAAATGTTTTTTATGATGTAAGAAGTCAGAATATATTATTTTTTCGAAAAGAAATTTTCGTGTAATTATTTTTTCGTGTATAGATGTACGTATCCGTTTTTTTTAATGTGACATAAAACTTTTTCCTTTCTATCGATTTAGACCGGACAAAGTGGATTCGATTCATTTTTGCTTTCTCAAAGAGAAAGCTTTGTAACGGTGAAAATTTTCGATTTGGTTTTTTTTGTATTTCTCGACGTTTTGAAGGTTGCTGAACTCAAAATACGCATTTTTAGAAAAAGTCTGTATGTATGTGTGTGTGTATGTGTGTGTGTGTATATGACGATTTTTTGGCAGACGATAACTTTCGAAGGAATCAAGATATCGACTTGAAATTTTGCACACATGTTTGTTATAATTTACTTAAGAGCTGATTAAATTTTGGGAATGATCGGACCTTATTAAGGGTGTTTTTTATGAAAAATGTATGTTTTTTTAAGGCAAAAAAACCGAATTT
>JAPYZE010008760.1:0-10867 GCA_030522805.1 Leptomastidea abnormis
AAAAGTCGAGTACTCGGCTCGGCTCGGCTCGACTTTTCGAGTCGAGTTTTTTTACCGAGTAACTCGAAATTTCGAGTACTCGCACACCCCTAGTATATACAAAGGGCAGGTGTTGCTGCTACTGCTGGCTTGTGTATGCTACGTATATGTGCACAACTCTCTGTGCCATATAGCGCTTCGTAACGCCGGTTTCAAAATAGCTCTTTTGCTTTGTAACCATATACCTGCGTATTATGTGTATGTGTGCGTGTATGTATCAGCAGAGAGAAAGAGAGACTCGCATATAGAGAAAGCCTAGATCCAATTATGAAAATTAAAGCTGTTGTCACTTTTGCTGTTGGCTAAATTTACTATTTCTATATAAGTACTACTCGTGTGCATGTCTGATTGTCAGTCGTATAAAGTAGGTACTAGAAAAAAAAAAAATACTTATAATTAGATAGTATTATTATCGCTATAATGTACTGATTAAAGACTTCTTTCATAAATTATGCCAGATACTATAATTGAATCTTTATCAAAATTAAAAAAGAATTGTCTAAATTAAAAATTCATAATTTTTCGTCTTAACCCAAAGCACAATATATCTATTACAATATAATTATACGTTACCAAGTCAAAATAATGAAAGACGATCGTAATAGAATCACATGTATGTATATATTATTCCAAGCAATGCGGATAACGTCGTCTGATTAGAGAGGGAAACCTGATAGGACCTACTCTCAGCAAATCTATAACAGCCAAGCGTCCATATCTTTCGGGGTATGTACACGCAGGCCTGTATAGGTGTAGCTTGTGCGACATGAGCTGCTGATAATCCAAAGGACGGTGAGAAGAGTGAGATGGAGGGAGGGAAGATTAGGTATATATAGTGTAGTGCTCATACTCGACGCATGCATTACATATATACAAACAGAGAGTAGGCCCGAGGGCCGCATGTAACGCAATCACTCGGCGTAACGGCTCCGCGCAATAACGCGTCCACTACTACGCGATACCTATATCCTCTCGGTATCTCACCACCGTCGTGCAGAATATCTCTCTTCCAACTGCCATGCCGCCTGGCTGCTGGACAGCAACAGAGAGCAGCAGCAGCAGCCACTCTGCAACCTCGCCCCTGTTTGCCTGACACTCACTCTCTATATATAGCGCCACTACGAATATAACTCATGTCATCGTCTCGACGTCGGGGTGATGCTTGCAATGTTCAATCCGCCGATCTCCGGAATAATTAATACCTGCAGATCATTGCTTCTCTCTCATTCTCTCTTTCAAAGAGTGGGATGGTAAGTCCTATCGAAATCGAAAATCTTTTCATTCAATTATTTCCGTTGATCAATTATTGCGTTATTTACAGAACTTGAGGAAAAAATATCTTTTATAATTGAGCAGTGAACCTATTTTTAAATTTTCTGAATTCATCAATTAATAAATCTTATATTTAATTTAATATGCAATTTTGTAATCTTAAAAAAACAAGAACATTTTAATTAAAGACAATAAACGTACGAGGTAAGTACACAAGGAGAATAACGACTTGGAATTGTAGTAACCCATTATATATAGAACTATACTGGACGATGCTGCAGACAGAAAAATCTCTCTGGCCAACTTGAGACTGCGTATATGGTAAAGCACAAATGTGTCGTCTACATACACACACGCACTGATACACACACACATCAGACAATCTTCTCGAATGCAGTCCAGTCCGCGAGAAGTTCTATATATAAATACCTACACACGCATCTTTACATTTATACCTGTAAGCGCATAGAGAAAGGGAGAAAGAGAAAGAAGGAAAGAAAGAAAGATGGATAACTCTCGGGGCCACATCGTCGTCGTCGGGTGTGGTGGTTGTGGTGGTGTAAGCTGCATGGGAATAAGAGTACCTATATAGAGCCTATCGGGCCAACACAGTAGAACGGCTGGGAGCAGCAGCGGTCAATGTCGTCGTCGTCGTCGTTGGCGCGATCCTCTCTCTCTCTCTTTCTTGGTGTACTGGTCATTGTCCCATCCTGCAGCTCTCTATACTCTGGCGAACGTTGTGTGTCTGTCTGTGTTTCTGTGTGTTGCGCTCCGCCATGTGCTGCAGTCCGTGGCAGCTGCTGCCCGACGAATATCGCCGCGGTCCTATATATAGGTACATACTGCAGTAGCCGCAGCAGTACTATACTTGAACCAGCAACTTCGCTGCTTTATGTATATACCTATATAGGTAGGTAGGTAGGTAGTTGTACGGCGAAAGGCTGTAGGGAGTAATGATCTCAAAGTATAGCCTCTCGTGGCCTGCTGCTCTTGCTGTTGCTCTTCTATATATACCTACTTCTTATATGCACCCGACGACGACGACGACGACGTCCGGCTGACGATCCAGCTGAATGAAGATAGGACAAAGGGACTCGCGACCGAGCTAAGGAAAAACAATGGATGCTACTTGGCTGAGAGGCAAATTCTTCGCGGTCGCGTTAGCAGTATAGTGATGGCTTGTGCTTAAGTACTTTTCTATATGCTTTGGACGACTTGCCGATATATACTCATGTGTCTGTACGTCTACCTATTATATACCTGTGCTCCCCTGCTCAGAACTTCTCTAACATACACATACAAGCTATATACTTTTGCTCTCTTCTCGATGAATCGATTCGCGCGTCGATCGAGTAATTTATTAATAGTTTGTTTCGCGGTTCTCCCTCTTTTATTGCGACATATAATGCGCAGCAGTAGTCTATCTGCCCTGCAAAATAAATCAATTCTAATGACTGGATAGAGGCTTCTCTCTTATATCGTCAGCCTATATATAAAACAAGCGGTTGTTTGTAAGAGATTTTCCACCTGCAGTCCATTGCCACTGTTTTGCATTATTATTTTTTTTTTTTTAATTCGAATTATAAATCACATGACGTGCAATACCAGCTTTTTGAATTAAAAAAACAAATGTTTGATTTTTTAATTGCCCTCGCAATAATATTCAATACAATATATATTTAAATATGTGCGTACATTATACCTGCTAGCAACTTTATATTTACAGTCGAAAAATAAATTAACTGCTAATTTTATTTTTTTTTTTACCACTATACAGGTACATAATTTAACGTTATTTTATGATATTTATTCGTCATTGAGATGAAAGGCGTTTAAAAAACAGTTTGTAGCCAATAACGAAAGAATTGAAGGATCTGAAGAAAAAAAAAGTTGCAGACTTGCGCGCGTTGGATTCGTGGTTGCATTCGCGAGAAAATAAGCACAAAGAAGAGAGGATAAGGAGGAGGAGTAGATGGAGAGTAGATGGTGGTAGAGAAGGAGAGAAGCGATGGCGACGACGATGGAGTAGGGGAGAAGAGAGAAGCGAAAAGTAGGGAGAGAGAGAGAGAGAGAGAGAGAGGAGCAAAATAGAGTCTGAACTTGACAAAAGCCGACCTTCGGAGCTGACATTCACTGTACCTATACTCGCGCTATACTCGCTCGCGGTTCGGAGAGCTTTCTCTTTCTCTTTCTTCTTGCCTCCTCTTTCCTCCTCGAGTCCCTCTATGTACCATCAAGTTTCCTCCTCTCCGCTCTATCCTCCTCCTCCTCCTCCTCTTCTTCCTCCTGCTGCTGTAGCTCCTTCGCGGTGACGGCCTCTCTCTCCCTCTCTCTTTTTCTCCTGGCTCCAGCGGTCCTTCTACTTCGCTCTCGCGCCCTGTTCGTCGTGCGATTCTCGAGCTGGGCCCAGCAAGCACTGCCAGCAGCACAAAGACCCGTCATTCCAGAGAGGCCCTGGACACACACATACACACATACTAGAGTGTTGGCTTTCTTTCTGCTGTGCTTGCTATATAAGCTCTCCAACTGCTTCTTCTTCTGCTTTTAAACCACTTGGTTATTTCTTCTTCCTTCGCAAATCCTTCTCATTCTCGATCTTCGCGTTTCTCTGCTGCTGCTGCTGCTGCTCCTTCTCGTCTTTTTCTCGTCTCCGCTTGGTGAACACAGCTCGGTCGACATTGCCTTTTTCTTATATACATACCCTGGACTTCTTGGTATAGAGTTAAGATGGATACTTTTCACGGCGAACTCAAAAGGAGCGGAGGTCTTTCACATTTATGAGCCAGCAGCTATATACAAGTATATCCACTCTCCGCTCGCAGCGAATAGTTTTAACATTAGTCTTATACTAAAATACACGATAGATTATATACGATTTTTTTTTTTTTCTATAACCATTTGCTAAAAAAAAGTCTTTGAAGAGGATAGTCCGAGTTGTCGATTTTGATTGATAGAAAAATATCAATTGTTAGCTATAATAACTTGACTCTCAAGAAAATAAAAAAAGAATTATTTGCCAAGACTGTAAAGTGTCTATCCTTACATCCCATTGATTCAGTAGTATAAAAAGTATACTAGAAATAAAGTTCGTTTTTTAGATTACGCTTGTTTTAAGTATGCTGATTATTTATCCTGTGCTTGGTGTGAAATTCTTTAAGGAGCATTGTTTCTAAATCCAAGAGTCTATACATAGGAATCAATAAATAACACATACGTATAGTACTGTAGTGTGAAGCAGCAGGTATAACATATAATCAAGGGGGTTTTCACTTTGAAATCGATTTCAAGCGATTTCAAGCGATTTCAATGCATTTTAAATGGCTCAGTAATCACCGATTTCAAATCGATTTGAAAACCCCCTTGCATATAATATAAACCTTTGCGGTAGAGTTGGTGTTTTTATCTGACATCGAACAAAACGTGCTCTCTCTCTTTTTCTCTCAGTATATTTACCGGAGTTGCTTATTCTATCTCTCTCTCTCTCTCTCTTAGTCTCTCGTATACGTGAAACTGCAAGTGCAAAGAAGCAAGAAGCGTTTTATCGATCGCGATTCCTCGGAACGTCGTCCCGATCTATCCTTATCTCAAGGATTAATGAGCTGCGTCGGGCAGTAGTAGTTGTAATATAGTACAGTACATAAGCCGACGAGAGTCAGGTAAGCAGGTGCCGTGCTACCACTACTTACAACTACTATACCACCGCTGCTTTGCAACTATTATACACAGTAGGACGCAGGTATATATAGGTGTACAGGCACCTTTTTCTTTTCTCTTTATATTTTACTTCTTCATGTATAGCCGGGATCCGCATACCTAATTTTCAATCTTGGCGCTCGGTGAAAGATGTCGTGCGCTAGCTTCTCCTCTGGATCATCCCGCAACAAAATTTCTACTGTGCTCTGTAAAAGGATCCAGGTATATACATAGGTATACCAATATCGCATATAAAAATGCACAGGTTGGGGCTGCTAATGATGTTTTACCTGCGAGAGGTAGAGAGAGGGGCGCATCACCTTCCCATATCCGAAATCCTCCAAGCGCCGGCTTCTACCTCCTCTTCTTCTTGCTCTTACCTCCCCTGCCGTGTGATCGTGAATTTTTTTTTTTTTTATTCTTTTTGCGTGCACACACATAGCTCTCCTCGGCCTAACGCGCCCAAGCAATGTGGCCCTGACAAGAGGCATCGAGGAAGTCCACTTTTTTGCTAACAGTCTCGTTTCATTCGAAGAAGAAGGAGGGTGAGGATGCGAGGATGAGGAGGCTAGATTTCGAGGCATTTCATTGCTTGCCTCTTTTTCTCTACTTCTCTCTCCCCTTAGTCTATGCTCCCTTTTATATTCTCATGTATACATACACATGTAAAGCCTGATTCTATTCTATATAATATTATACTCTCTTCTCATCCGAGGCGTGGAGACGCACAAATGACTGACATTATCTTTCGTCACCGTTCGGCTGCTGCTATAGTAGTCTTTCCTCTTATTCTCTCAGACTGTATATGCTTGATTTTTTGCCTATATCCTATATATGTATATAAAACACACATGTACACCAGCCACAGAAAATATATATATACTCAACACAAGCATATTCACTATACATTCGATTCGACAAACTCAAACGACCTTGCTTGTGTGCCGTGTACCACCGTCCCGATGTTCTTTCACTTTGCTCTCTCTCTCTCTCTCTCTTTCTCTTCTCTACTTTGTCTGATGTGTTTTTCTCTCTTCCTATTTCAACGCGCTACGTCGAGAGATCAGTTGGAAAGAGAGAAGATATTCTTTCGACACTTTATTCATATGGGAAAAAGGATATACATTCAAGATTGTTGCTTGTGTGCTGCTGCTGTCCAAGATTTTTTTACCTGTACATAAATATGCTTTGATACATAGCTACGAATATTCAGCTCTATGTTCTTTTCCCGTAATACATCATCCTCATCGCGTCTTACTCCGTCTCTTTCGAAATATATAGATACAGTCGTTTTTTTTTTTGTTCTGATAGTACAAATCCAAGTTGATTAAATTAACGCGAGTTTTTTCATTAGGCTTTGACGATATATCAGAGGGAGATGTGATATAAATTCCCCTTAAGCGCATTACGAATAATGGAAGCGAATGAAAACGATATGAAACTTTTGTAAGAATATATGTACCTATATACGATGTGTGGAAAGAAGAGTATTACTATATACTGTGTGGGCTTAAAAGCCACGGATTTTAGCCAGGACTACCGATTTGTGCTTGTGAGACATATATATGTGTGATACCTATATTGCATCGTGGACTAGGATGTTGCTGATGAACATCACCACAGCGACGCGGCAAATGGAAGCTGGAAGAAAAACGTGGAAATTACATCTCGCTGAATTCTGGGCTTACTTTGGCCCACTGGATCGTATAGAAATTCATAATCCGTCTTACCCCCGCTATATACACCTACATACATATACATATATACCTATATGCACTATATATACACACGATGAAAGATTTAATCTGGTGTGCAAGAGATAGAGAAGTATCTATATAGCTAGTAGTAGTCGCGTGCGCGCGACGAAAAGAGAGAGAGAGAAGGTGAGTGATTATTCCCGAGTAATATCACCAAGTCGAAAGCCTTCCGGAAGCCTAAAATAATTAAATAATTAAATCTCTACTAGCTTCCCCCCCCCCTTACCCTAGCCTACAAGCCTGTTAAATCGGAAATCCTAATTACAACGCGCTTGAATATCGCTGTCTTTTTGCTCTTAGTCTTCATTCGCGTATACATTTCTTTTTGCTCTGCTATTTTGCTGTACTTTTTCAATCGGTATACGTGCATGTATTATATGTGTTTGTTGCTTCTCTTTTATATAGCTTCCTTTATTTCTCATAAGCTTCTAGGCCTACCTTTTTCCGAACGTTTGTCTTTTTCAAACTCCTTGTCTTTTGCAAATTGAATTTTTAAAATGGAAATTTCAAAAGCTGAGGAGAGTATACACAGAGGGGAAAAGGAGGGGGAAAAGAGGGAAAAGAGAATGAAAAGCACGGATATTTCAATGATTAAATCCAGCAATAGCCTTCGCGTCCACCACACACGTTTTATGTATATATATATACACACAACAAGTATTTGCATACAATACAACACGCCTGGTAGACTCTTTTTCTCTATCTCTCTTTCTTTCTCTCGATATATAAGTACACCTCCTCTTCGACGTTGCTGCTTTTGTCTCTAGTGGTCATTGCTGAGTAGCTTTGTTCTAAAACTTGACCAGCACCAAACTAAGACTGATCGATCTTTTAAAATGTAATTTATTTGATTATAAACAAACGAAATTATTCAATTGTATATGAGCATAAATAACATTTAAATTTTTGTTTTTGTATTAAAAATTCAAAAAAAATACATTCAGGTGATTCAATTCTAAATATAATTCAGGAAAATACAATTTAAAATTTCAAATAGTTTTTTTGTTTTGTTTTTTTTTTTTTTTATGAATATCAAACTCGTGATAATACAAATGAGTATCAAATTACGGGCCATAGAAACTTTGATTATAGGAGAGACAGCTAATAATAATACAAGCAGTAAAGAGAACAGGGGTATATAATATACACACAGTCACGACAGAATGTCTCGATCGAATCTATTCCACGAAGAATAAAGTATACAACAATTGTCAAGGCAACAGCAGAAAAGCAGATCACACACACACACACATCCGTATATCTCCGTTCCTTTTAGTCTTGCTCAAGTTTAACCAGCGTAACACATTTCTCATCATTTTTCGAATTCGCAGCCGAATCATCATCATCATCATCGTCATCGAAAGGGGTTATAGTTTACCTATATAGGTATATACCGGCGGCGTATCAAATGGGCGTAAGCGACACATCACGCTGGAATTCGTTAAAGAACGTTTCCTTTTTTCCAACCGTTGCCTATAATGCACACTCGCAGAAAAGGATGAGCTCGTTGCGGCATTGCTATTGCTGCACCAGCTGCTACATACTACTATACTACTGCCGAATTCGAAGCAAGAGAGAGAGAGAAAGAGAGAGAGAGAGAGAGAGAGGATCGTTCGCTTTCCCGCGCGTTACGGCCTCGACGATCAATCTCTGCCTGAGGGCCCATGGCGGGTGCACTATCTGGTCCCGCGGCTGCCGCTGCCGCCACTACTATATACTTATACCTATGTAGCAGCACACCTCCCTTGGATCCTCATTATTCGCGGAGCGCGTATATATATAGCCGCGGCAAAAAGAGAGACTGCCAGGTAGATTTCAGGTGTGCCGCCGCCGTCTCTTTTTTTTCCCCTCTTCAGAAGAGCGTTTGTATATAGGTATACATATATAGATTTATACAGAGCACTCCCCTGTGCAGTAGGTATACATATAGTCCCTTGCTGCCGCGGGCCTACTCAGGGCTGCGGCGGCAGCCAGGTTATATTCCGCCCGGAACCCGCTTCGATTCCCAAGCGAGCCTCTCACGAAACTTGCCCGCACGTTCTCCTTATAGCTCTCTCTCTCTCTATCCCATTCCGTCCCTCTCTTGAGCTCCCTCTTATATTCGACGGCTCTCTGCCCTCGCGAGACCGCTGCTTGGCGTATTTCTCTCTTTCTCTATACCTACTCTATACCTTGCCTCTCTCTCTCTCTCTTATTCTGTATATATACTGCCTGCAGCCTATTTCCTGGCTATGAACTCAAATATTTTCATAAAACATTTTTTACTGGATTATATGGACCTGGCCTTATTTTTATATCCTCCGAATATTTTTTATATTTATAATACATCATATGTATGTTCAAAATGTATGCTATCACCGTAACTCGCTGCTCCTTTTTATATTCCTTTATTAATCGATCAGTCGCGAAATTGACTTTTATAATTTATGAGAAGCTGTAGAACAATAAATTTTTCTCTCTCTCTCTCTCTCACTCTTTTTTTTGAATACATATTTTCTTACAGTTATATGAGTAAAGCTGCTTATGTTCTTCTATAATCATAAAACTTGTTAACAATGCACCGTAAGATATATGGCTTTATATTTTATTATATTAATATATTTTTTCTATTCTTTGTTTCAGGTAAGAGATGCTATACTCTACAACCAAAAATTACTGCTGGCGTTGTAAGAATGGGGTAAATTTAATGTTTTTTCTTTTATTTTATATTTTTAACGTGTCAATTAATTGTAAGTATGTTGCAAAAGTAAACAAATTTCAATTAAAAAAAAGAATTTTTTATTTATTATACTAGTATTTCCTGTAAAATATGTAAGTAGTTTTTGCTTTAAAAGTAGCTTTTAATAAAATACAAGTATTCGAAAACAACTTATCAAGAACTTGAAATGTTTTTAATAATTGTTAAGCTTGATTTTACTTTTATTTTTTTCTTGTAAGTTGTAATGTAAGTATATTATGAATTTCATCTTTTATTAATGCAGCCAGTCAATAAAAAACCCTATACATGTATTTTAAGTACATTGTTGAATATTTTAAAAGTAAAAATTCACATTTGTATTATCAGAATAGGAAAAGAAAATAATTAATTTTACGTGTCACTTAAATTTGATGTACGACTACATAAATATCTAATGGTCTCTAAGATAATTTCGAAATAATTAAAATCTAACGAAATCAATACTAAAACTAATAATGTTGCAGCAAGTTAGATTATTAGCCATAATCTACGTATATATTGCAGTCAAGTCAAAAAAAAAAAAAAATCCATTGAGTAAAAAAAAGGTGCCATACATCAATGTCAATTTATGCATTGAAGTTAACAAAGCAATTGTAGAAATAACTGGTAGCAAGTAAAAGCCATATTATGTGTGTATGTGTGTATGTGGAGCAATGAGAAAAGAGAATATTTAGGTAAAAAAGGTAGAATTTTATTGCTGCTAGCTGCTACTGCTGCTGCTGGGGCGGTGGTTGTAAGGTCACTACTTCTGAATTCCATGGCATGGCTATATGGTGTGTGTATGTTTGTGTGTTTGTGTGTGTGTCTCGCTCACAACAGGACTCTCTTGGTACACATAAGCCTTAGCAACAAACACACACAAACACATAGAGTGAGAGAGAGAGAGAGAGAGACCAGGGTCCTTTCACCTTTTCCCTTCACCGTCCACACATTTGTCATTCCATTTAGCCTCAACCTATCCCGGGTTGTTCGTTCCAACTTCCTTTTACCTGGGGGCTCGCTCGGACCCGATTATCCCAAAAGGGCCTCTCGATTCCGTGTCTGGCTCTCGCTGGCCTTGGAACCTCGACTTGGTTTATACGTGTATAAAGAGAGAGAGAAAGAAAGAGAGACCACAATTTCCAAGCCTCTTTTTACTATGATACCGGGGACCTTCTCGACGGGCTATTCTCGGCAGCGGCCAGCAACCTATACGCCCGCGCTCACTCTTATTGCTGTAAGACTATAAGACGCGGCTCTGCTGCTTCCTCCCTCGAAATACATATTGTGGATTTTCTAAGTTACTATATGTATATATAAGATCGCGGATCACACCAAGATTCTCGGCTATAAATACACAATATATACCTACATATATATATATATATAT
>JAPYZE010008763.1:0-11119 GCA_030522805.1 Leptomastidea abnormis
TCAACCTTTGCCTTCTTGAGGTTCAAGATCTTCTAAGAATTGGGACTTGGTCATTCCTATGCAGTTGGGATATATCCGCAGTGATTAAGAAGAAGAAGTCAGTAGAAACAAATAGTTTATTGGACGTATTCCGAAATCCTGCACACGACAAAACTAAAACGGAACGTTCTGAAATCAAACCACATCAAACTAATTACGGAACGTTCCGACATAAGGAATGAGTGCCGCGAAATTTAAATTTTGGGAACAAGTTTGTTTAAATAAATATTTTTGTACAAACTTTGTTCAAAAACCTGTATGGCTGTATTCTAAATTATTGGTACATTAAATAATTGATTTAAATTAACAAACTTGTTTCCAAAATTTAAATTTTGCAGCACTCATTCCCTATTTCGGAACGTTCCGTAATTAGTTTGATAACGAAGATCAAATGCCCTTCAAAAAATTATCTATCATATAAAAAATTTTCAAAAATTTTCCTCAGTAGTCTTTCCTAATCTAGTCCTAGTCCTCCCTAGCCCTCCCCCCAGTCCTCGCTAGTCCACGTCGTCCACGGTCCTTCCTAGTCCTTTTTACGTGTCGTAGTCGTAGCCCTTATTCCTCCTTATTCTTCTTTCTGCTTCCCTCTGCCATTTGCGTGGAACAGCCTTATTTCATTAGCCCGTACTAAGGTCGCGGCGGACCCGCGGTTAGAGGTGGAGAGTTAGGGCTAGTACACGTAAAAAGGAACGCGTGAAGGAACGTGTCATATCGTGTCATAGCGAGGCATAGCCATATAGCGGGTCATAGAGAGTCACATCACAGGGAGGAATGGCAAGCGAGCATATACAGTAAACTAGCAGACAGCAGCAACTCGTTTATCTTGCCATTCCTTGTCATTCCCTCTCCACGTGACTCCCCATGACTCTCTATGACCCGCTATGACTCGCTATGACATGTTCCTCCGTATTCCTTTTTACGTGTACTAGCCCTTAGATGAGCATGAGAGATTCTGAGAGGCTCTTTTCGGTATTCATCGTTCCATAGTTTTTTTTGCGTAGAAAGGCCCTAAACACTATTTTGATTAATTTAATATGAAATTTAATATAAAAAAAGTTAAAAATAAAAAAATAAAATGAATAAATTAAAAAATTACCATAAAAAAAAAATAAAAAGCAATTTTTTATTAGCAAAATGACATAATATTATTTTAATATTGATTGCACAACTGATTTTCAAAAAGACTGGCAGACTTGAAAATTAATTGCATTAACGTAAAAATTTTATAAAAGTTCTTAATAAATTATACTAAAGGAGCTTTTTTAACTAAATTTACACAAGCTTTTTTTTCGTTTTACAATTTTTGTACTTAAAAGTGACATACCAAAAGTCATAAGGATGTGCAATATGACTCATGTCATTGTATTTTCATCTTTGTAACTTCATTTTTGTTACTTAAAGCAACTTGTTATTATAATTCAATTGCTATAACAATTACGAATATGTCTGTTTTTGATTGCTTATTAAATTAAATAATTTAATGTATTGAATAAAAAAGCAAGTTTTGAACATCTAACTGGCAATTGAACTAGTTCAAAATTTATATAGTTCTTATATTAATTAAATACAAATTTGCAAAATAAAACGTTTTATCTATTTACTTAAAAACCTATTT
This sequence comes from Leptomastidea abnormis, assembly GCA_030522805.1. Taxonomy (NCBI): domain Eukaryota; kingdom Metazoa; phylum Arthropoda; class Insecta; order Hymenoptera; family Encyrtidae; genus Leptomastidea; species Leptomastidea abnormis. The sequence goes on from JAPYZE010008763.1 coordinate 1,655, forward strand.
ACATAGTTCTTTATATACTTTAATCTATCGTTTTTATTAGGTAAATGGTAATAATGAATCACGCAGAAGAGACAAAAATGAAACAATTTTTATTAAAAGTAAGAGAATATTTGCTATTAACACCTAATTAGTATGGTATTTAAATCTGCATTGACTGTGATTTACTTTTTTGAAACCATATTTATTATATTAAATATAGAATACTTGCAATTACATTACATTTTCTTTTATTTGCAAATAATCAAGATCTTGATTTCAGTATCAAAATTCTGACATCACTCGCAAAGATGTATATAGAGTTTTAGAACATTATCGCAGTCTACAGTGCAAAATTGAATCATTTGGTATGTCAAAATTGTTTAATTATCAAGTTTTTTTATTATACTACTTGCAAATTGCATTTTACTATTTATTTAACAAAAGTTTATGAAAAAAAAAAATAGATTTTGGAATATGCAATTTGCTAATTTACATTAAAATAGCATGTACTATGTGAAACTATTATTTTATTTATTTAAATTTATAGTTTTTAATGATGGATCACGAAAGGACTTGATTAATTTGCAAGGAACAATACCTGTCAATTTTAAAGGTTGAAATTAAATTAATAATTTTAAAATGATTTCAAGTATAATATTAATACATAAATTTTACAGGTAATATTTATCACATCCCTATTTGCATTTGGATTATGGACACCCATCCCAATAATGCTCCTATGTGTTATGTTACACCAACGCCAGAAATGAGTATTAAAGTCAGTAGTTATGTTGATCATAATGGTAAAATTTATTTACCTTATTTACATGAATGGCTTCCAGTAAGTATCTATTTTCAATTCGAGTCTGTCTATGTGGTCAGCAGTGTACATGCAATTCGCAAGCAAGGAGTTTAGATTTAATGCATTACAAAGTCTCGCAAAATTTGCTTTTGGGTTTGGAATGCTTTGCTTGCACAAAAATTACAAAACTAGCTTGCTCCTTTACCAGAATTTACAAAAGAAAATTAACTTGATTCTTTTTTAACAAAAAAAAAATTTTTCTTCTTTATAGTATTGCAATTGATCAGTGGTGTGTTAGTCAACATGCATTTCTTAATAAAGTAGAGTAACTTGCTTTTGTGCATACAAGACATTGCACTTGGAGAACAAATTATAGTAAAGTAGATGTAGCACTTGCAAAGAAAAATGTTTGCTGAATCTTTATACATGCAAATCCAAGTTGAATGTGTACTGCCAGCTACCAAGATAGTCTCATAATTTATTTACATGATTATATATGTATATAAATTACGTCAGTTTGGATGATCAAAATTTTGATTCTCATATTTATATGTATTATAATAATTTTATTTTTAACAGCATAAATCAGATCTTGACAGTTTAATTCAAGTCATGATTATTATTTTTGGAGAGCATCCTCCAGTATTTGCAAAACCAAAAGCAGAATTTGTTATGCCACATCAGCTTGCGAAATCTAACATTCCATACCCAAAACAACGTAAGATATTTTTCGATTTAATTTAAAAAAATTTTTTAATACTGCATTTTAAAATTACTTTTTTGTAGCTGCAATACCAGTTGTAATGCCTCATATGTTAGTGCAACAAGGATATTCTCAACCTTCCCAGCCAATAATGCAAAACATATATCCTTCAACAGATATTCAATATCCTAATTTTCCATACCCAAATTCAACTCCTACTTATCCTACATCAAGTTACAGTGGATCTTATCCTTCATATCCTCCTGTAAGTAATTTGTTTTAATATTAAATAAATAATACGTACCTCTCATTAACTTTAAGAAAATACTTTATGGAAAAAACATTTCTAATGCAAACATTTTAATATTAAATATGTCTTGACAATTAGACTGTAAAACATGCATTTGAGATTATACTATGCATCATTGCATCCAAAGTAAGCAGATATACACTTTGAACAAACTAACAATAAAATATTAATTTTTAGCTCAATTATTGCAACACAAGTTTCATTCAATAATAAAAATATTAAATAATTTTTTCATAAAAATATTTACATCTCAATTTTGATATCAATAATATTATGTTGACAATAGTTATTTGATATTGAAAAAGAAAATTTTTTTCAGTCACCTGCTGTACCTGCAAATTCAACTAGTGGTACAGGAACAATTACAGAAGAGCATATACGAGCATCCCTGCTATCTGCTATTGGTGATAAATTGCGAAGAAGGCTTAGAGAACAACATTCTCAATTGCAAGCAGAACTTGAAACATTGAGACGAACTCAACAAGAATTATCCAATGGTTCTGCTCGTTTGAATGAATTATTTACTAAATTTCAAAAAGAAAAATCTGAATTAGAAAAAAACATTAAAATCTTGCAAGATAAAGAATTGGAACTTGAGAAAGAAATCAATAAATTTGCAGATAATCAATCCATTGATGTTGATGAAGCTGTTACTCCAGTAGCTCCTTTATATAAACAGTGAGTAATACAAATTGCAAATTCTGTTAATAAATAATTTTACAATATATTTGTATGTTATTTATATTTGTATATTGCAACAATTTCAGAATGTTAAATGCTTTTGTGGAAGAAGCTGCCATTGAAGATGCAATATACTATCTTGCAGAAGGACTGCGAAGTGGTATTATAGATTTAGATGCTTTTCTCAAACAAGTTAGGCAATTATCTCGAAGGCAATTTATGCTGAGAGCTCTTATGTCACTTTGTCGACAGAAAGCTGGGATGACTAATTGAACAAATACATTTTCAATATTATATTTTATATAAAGAAAAGTTTATTTAGCTTAAAGTAAAAGTGTAAATTGACTACAAATTGCAAATAAAAGTAATAATTGTTAAGCCTTTAATTTACCTTGTATATTTTTTGCAAAGAAATAAAATGGTCAATATAAAACAATTATAAAAAACATGAATTTATTTTTATCTTAAAGTTAATTACATACTAAAATGTAAGATTAAAAAAGAACTTATCTACTTGAAAGTATACAAATAGCTTTAATCTTATATATTAATCTTGAAAAAAAAAATTATTTTAATTTAAATCAAAGTCCTCCTGTTTGCTGCTGATAAACTTCTATGGTGTCCCCTTCTTCCATTTCTAAAGTCGAAGGTGTATCAAGTTCATGAATCGGTTGACCATCAAACCGAAACCTCACTGCTGCGATGGCTAATCCCTAAAACAATATGTCATGTAAGGTACTTGGTTATTACATTTGAAGAATTAACTTGCAATTAAGTGAACAAAAGAAAAACTTGCAAACATACCGCTCGATCGCAATATGCATTCATGAGCTTCCTCAAAGGTGTGTGCTTTTTAATTTTGAATTGAACGATCCCATTATCTTGCCCAAGAACCTTCAAGTTAATATGTTCCGACTCTTTCGACTCCTAAAAATTGCAACAAAGCAAAATTGTTGGACACATGAAAATTTCAAAAAAATAATATTTATTTACGAAAGCGTGGAATTTTGAGGTTAAAAAACTACCTTTTTATCGTCTGACATTTTGCCCTTTTTCAAAGTTCTCTTTAAAAACAATCACTTAGTAAACTTGTCTATAAAATAGTCCTCAAAAGTTTTATTGAAAGCTTGAAGTACCGACTACTACAAATTGCAAACGCAATAACGAATCAAAATGTAGGATTTGAAAGACGCAACTGTAATAATAACGTAGCGAAAAAGAAAGTACTTTGTGAGAGGTAAGTAATGATGAGGTAAACTTTGTGACACAAGTCAGCAAATGTGATTTAATTCAATGGCATACAGCTGTATTTCATCACTTAAACATGAATGATTATTCGTACACTCACAAAATAACGAATGTAATCTTGCAAATTTTTCTAATTCCGAGTACCTATTTTACAACTTTGACCGGTAGGAAACTCGCTTGACCGTTGCATCTATAGCAATAAACTGAACATATATCGTTTACCGCCTAGCGCAGAAAGAAAATTATTGCATTATTTATTGCATATTAAGAAATAGAATTGTTTGCTCGTATTAGTAATATTATTATTATTAATTGCATCGTTGCAATTTAATTCATTTTTTATCAACTAAGTAAAAAGATATTTTTTTTGCGAAATTAAGAAAGCAATTCTTAATTATGAAAAAAACTTGCAAATAATGTAGAATAGCGCAAGAAAATTGCACTTGAATTTTTCTATTTTGCCTAAAATAAATAATGAAAAATATATTCACCTATTTTTTGCAGAATAACAAAAAAAAAAAAAAAATTCTAAAACTATGAATGGTTTTGTGTTGCAAAAAGGCGTATGTATGCGTCTAATGCGTAACAAATAAAATGAATTATTAGGGCTACGACACGTAAAAAAGACTACACTGTTCAAAATCGGGTGGAAAATAAACATAAAATTTTGTTTAATTTTCCATCCATTGTGTATAAAATAAAATTAGTATAAACTAACTGTAAAAACTGAATTTAACATGCTATTAGTGTAAAAATTTATTTTGATTTTGCCTGAAAATTTTTCAAATAACACCAAAGTGTATTACAAATTATGTAGGGCCATTACACAGCTCCAAGGAACAGAAAAAAAGGAATGCTTTTGGTAGGAATTCCTAGGAACAGCAAGGAACCGCTTGAACTACCTAACCTAACATGAACTACCTAACCTAACAGTTTGTAAAAATAAAAGCAAGAGTATTCATTGAAAAAGATTTAACAAAAAAAAATACCAGACCTGATACTATAAATGCAAAACAAGATTCGTCTCTTTCACTGAGGTGAATAATTTTGCAAAAGTAAGGCCTACAATTATTGAATTTACATAAATTATTTAATACTAAATTTTTTCAAGATATTTAGCTACTGGCGATCAAATTCAGTCCGTAGCTTTGCATTATTATTAATTTAAATTACGTGCATTTTTATTTTTGTTTATTTCATAATGCAAGTTACGATTGCTTTTATCTTTACAAAATATCTGGTTAGGTAGCGCAAGCTGTTCCTTGCTGTTGCTAGGAATTCCTAGGAATTCCTACCAAAAGCATTCCTTTTTTTCTGTTCCTCGAAGCTGTGTAATGGCCTTTTTTTTAACACAAACTTTCTGTAGTTGAAATAAAATAACACTGCAAATTGCGTCATTGCGTATCCGTGTGACCAATGAACACACACACACGACACACGCACATATGCTTTGCAGCCTTGCAATGGCAAGCGAGCGTATTGACTTTCCATGACCCGCTCCGCTATACCTCGCTATGACCGTTCCTTCACGAGTTCCTTTTTTACGTGTACTAGCCCTAACGCTTCCGTGTCATTTCCACTAGAATAAGGGCTAGTACACGTAAAAGGGAACGCGTGAAGGAACGTGTCATATCGTGTCATGGCGAGGCATAGCGAGTCATAGAGAGTCACAGGGAGGAACGGCAAGCGAGCATATACAGTAAAATTCCCTCTCCGCGTGACTCCCCATGACTCTCTATGGCTATGGCTCGCTATGACTCGCTATGACTCGCTATGACACGTTCCTCCGTATTCCTTTTTACGTGTACTAGCCCTAAGTAAGAAGAAGAAGAAGAAGAAGAAGAAGAAGTAATACATTAACGTAACGACTCATTCAAACGAACAAATTCGCAACACGAATTAAACTGTTCTCATGTGATTGTTCTTACTTAGTTATCTTGCTTTTTGCAATTTGGTTAATTTAGTGAAGTTGAAAAAGCTGATTGCATTTTTTTATTATAAAAAATCAAGCAGTTTCATTATGGTATTTCAATCTCTTGTTCTTTTTGCAAGATCCAGAGGACCAGATGAATTTTGGCGCAAAAGGAAAATTTTTAGGTTGTCTGCTGTAAGTCATGCTCATCAACTTTGCATTTCTGTTGTTACTATTATCATGTATTACAATAGTTTAATAGAATATTCTGATATTTAGCATTTTAGAGGGCGTTTTCGAAATTGTTACAGTAATGCCATACGAGCTGTACATAGATCATTGCAATTTGCTACAAAAGGTAGAGACCCTCGAAGAGAATGGATTGGGAAGGTATATTTATTTTCAGTTTCTAAATTGTGACCACTGTATTTCAATTTCTAAGTAATTATACATATTTTATATTAGATCTGGAGAAATAGAATAAATGCAGGATGCAATGAACATGATTTGCAATTTCGAATGCTAAAGGCTGGCTTAACACGATGTGAGATTCATTTAGATCATAAAAGTTTAGCAGAGCTTGTTATATGGGAACCAAGTACTTTTAAATCTCTTTGCAAAATTTCTTGTTCTAAACTCAAGCAAGATGGTTTGAATATTTTACAAAATAAGAGTAATTTTAGCGGCGTTGTAGTCAGAGGATTAATAAAATAGAAAATATGCATTGAACTTGTATAAATAATTGCAAATTTTTGGATTTTTATATCCTTATTTTTACTTTTGTTATTGTTCAATATCCAATAATTACCATTAATTACAATAGCTATAGTATTGCTTAAAATTTTATTATAAAGAACTGAACCTATATTCTATTAAAAAAGTACAATAATAATAATGCTAAAATTAAAGTATTGTTTCTTCAAATATTTATTATTGAATTAACAGAATGCAATTATTCTCTCTGTACATTAAATTTGTTATTGATGGAAGTTACAATAAAATTTATTATATTATTGTTTAGCATTGATAATTTTTACAAAATCAGGTTTAAGAGATGCACCTCCCACAAGAAAGCCATCAATATCCTTTTCCTTGGCTAATTCCTTAGCATTATCAGCGGTTACTGACCCTCCATAAATAATTCTAAGTGTATCTGCAATGGCTGGACTAGCATTCTTTGCAAACCAATCACGCAACTTGATATGCACCTCTTGAGCCTGTTGAGGAGTTGCTGTTTTTCCAGTACCAATAGCCCATACTGGCTCATAAGCAACAACTACATTATCCCAAGATTTAATTTTATCTGCAATTGCTTTAGTTTGTCTAAAAACAACTTCTTCTGTTTTACCAGCTTCACGTTCTTCCAATTTTTCTCCTATACATGCTATAACCTTTAAAAAAAAATTTTATTGGAAACAATATACAGAGTTAAAAATATTGCTATTGTTATTACTATGATTATATGCCATTCTTAGGAAATTACAAAAACATTTACATACTTTTAAACCAGACTCCAAAGCATGCGCAACTTTTTCAGCAATAAGTTCATCTGACTCTCCAAAAACATTTCTCCTTTCAGAGTGACCAAGAATCACCCATGGAATTTCATTATCTAAAAGCATAGTTGGGCTAATTTCTCCTGTAAAAGCACCTTTTGGAACTTTGTAACAATTTTGAGCACTAATACTGATATTACTAGGTAAAATTCCCTTAGTGTATTGAAGATATATTGAAGGAACTCCAACCACAACCTCTGAAATACAAGATTAGTATTACAATATTACTATGATAACACAATTTCATTTGCAATTTCATTTTCCAAAGTTTGACAAACTAGATTTTTTTCTTTTATTCTTATTCTATATCACATAGAAATATTTTTTATACATAATTTTTATTGTAGACTTGAATTGCTTGCAAATTTTTATCGTCTCTGATTTTTCAAATGCAGTATTTAAAAAAAAATGAATATTTATGCATAAATCATTTATTATTTGCAATTTGCAAATTTTTTACAACTTGCTTTTTGCATTGCTTCTTGATGTATAATTTTTTGAAAAGCAAAGGTTTATGGATGAAATATTTATTTTAGTCTGACTTGATTCTTCTATATATATATATTAATTTATACATCAATTAATAAAGTTGCAAAGTCAGATGCAAGAAAAATCTTTCTTTAATTGCAAAGATGTTAAATAACTATAAAAGTTTAATAAATTTAACTGCAACTTACCGACATTAGGATCTAGAGGACCTGCTTTCAAAAACGCAACAATGTCTTCTACTTCCTTTTTTGTGCCATTCATTTTCCAATTTCCACCAACAATAAATTTTCGAGTCATTTTAGTGCAGTTTCTGAACTGTGACACAAACGTCTTGTTTCTGCTGTAAAGAAATCCTGTTGTTACTAAATACGTTTAGACGACCTTTGCGACCTTCACGATAGCCTTCAAGCCTCTGTATGCAATTCAAGTATCTGAAACTGCACTCTAGTTATCAGTATAGCGCGATGCGCGCGCAGTGCGCAGTGTTTTTTTCTTGGCGAATTAAAAAAATTACGTTTGCCATTTGCATTATTAATAATTTTTGACATTTTTTACGCCTTACGAAAAATTGCACAAACTTGCATTAAATTCACACATTTTTTGCTTGCAAGTTGAGTACACAGTCAAATTCCTATTTAATAAAATATTAGGCATTTTCACGTTTCACGTCTCTGACGTCAGATTTTTCTACTTAGCTAGCTATCTGATTGGCCGGTTGGCCCTCTGACGTCAGTCCTAATATATTGCTTAAATGGGGAATGATGATGATCTTTCTAACCAGCTTTCCCTATTGGTGAAAATGCCTAATATAGTCCAGTAAAGCAAGACCTGAAATCTGAAAGTCACGGAAAATGCTGAATTTAGAGTATTAGGTAAACCGAGGACGTAGAAAACGATGGGCGAATTTGCAGAGCTGGAAAATGCCGGGGTCATGCAAAATTTTGCAAATTGCAACTTGCATCGCTTGCATCTCGGGAACGGGAACTCGTAGAGAGAAATGGCTTACACCATTCGAAAGAGCGTGAAAAAATCTGCAAAGCACGATAGCAAACTCCATTTCGATGAGTGCAAAATCGCGAGAAAAAAATTTTCGCATAGATTCGGGGCAAGTAGGACTCTTACTTGCCCCGTATCTGTGCGAAAATTTTTCAACTCCCTATTTTCTTGCGATTTTGCACTCATCGAAACGGAGTTTACTATCGTGCTTTGCAGATTTTTTCACGGCCTTTCGAATGGTGTAAGCCATTTCTCTCTACGAGCTCCCGTTCCCGAGATGCAAGCGAATCAAGTTGCAATTTGCAAAATTTTGCATGACCCCGGCATTTTCCAGCTCTGCAAATTCGCTCATCGTTTTCTACGTCCTCGATTTACCTAATACCCAAAATTCAGCATTTTCCATGACTTGCAGATTTCAGGTCTTGCATTACAGGACTAATATGAGCTTGCTATAGGAATATGACCATTGACGTCATGACCCATATTTATAGCACACATATCAGGAAAAATAGCATAAACCTTAAAATAGTAACTTGATTATTAATTCCTTTTTATCCTTTTAGCTAGCTCAGTGGCAAAATTTTACTTCACAATCAAAAGCTGAGGTGATGTTAGTATAGCAGGAATTTTTTTATTAATGAGAATCATCAAATCCTATGTTCCTATGTTCCTATGTTAAAAAGCAGATGGCTTATTCGCTCCGTGTGTGAGCGTTCGGTGCGCCCTCTCCAGTCGAAAAATCGCACTTTCTAAATCATGTTTTATACAGTCGCTTATGGGCGATTTTGA
>JAPYZE010008781.1:0-10685 GCA_030522805.1 Leptomastidea abnormis
GCACTCCGAGACTGAGGAGGCAAGGGCCGCACACTTCTCCTCAACCACTGAAGTATAGCGTCCCTCGCTCCCCTTCTCATCCTACTTCGGTATATAGTTTATGTTGCACTGTGGCTGTACGGGCACGTGTTGCTCCGTCAGCGTTCTGTTTATATTACAAGCTACGACTCTTATCTGATTTGGCTCTCTATTAGAGCCTTAAAACGTTACTATGGGACGACGTTAAATAATTAATTTCGAAATAAAATTGTTGGATAAAAATGGGAAAGGCTCGCAGCTCGCAACATAACTTTTTTTGTATTTAGGCAACAAAGTGTATAGCTTATCTGTATATGCTGATTATCTGCTAAATTAGTAGTAGTAATAATGTCTAAATTTTATAATAATAAGAACAAATAATAAAGAAAAAAGTATCAAAATCTAAGCTATACATTTTGTAGCATAACATCACCCCCTTCTTGTTTGTAAAGATTTCTTGTATAAGAAATCTTTATATAAATTTTTTACTACATTCATTTTCGGTCCGACTCTCCGTCATATTTATTTACTACATTTAATTCTATTTGTATTATTTGTATTGTTTTATGTCACAGTTTTTTTTTTGTTTTTTTTTTTTTTTTTATAATTCGTAGCGTTTTTATGGTTACATTCTATCTTGTTGTTATATAACATTGATCGGTGATTTGGATTGTGTTCTTGAAATAATGGAACTAGCATGAAGGTGAGGTTAGAGGAAAAATGAAGGACAATTAACACATGCAGCATGCGCGTTAGTGTGACTCAGCAAAGTTAAGGAAGTTAGGGTAACTGGGAGAACCTTATGGTAATGTTGGATAGGTCAGAGTTTGATCAGCAACGGATCTTACAAAATAGGGTATTGGTCTAGAGCCTTGTCGTGCACTCCTTTCCGCTCTTCGGTAGTACATGTTCCTTACTCTTGCCTCGTCAGCCGGACTACTTCCTCGCGCTTGAGACTATGTCTATCTTATTGTGATTAACTACTATAATACTATTATATTAGCTTAAGCCTATGATTACAAATGTTTTACTTATATCTAGACTTAAATACTAGGTTTCGTTTCTTTCTTCTGCTCTTCGGTCATGGTGGAGTCAGTTGGGGGCGCAAATAATACTTCAGGAGCTGGCAGATTCGCTTGTGCTCCAGGATTGCGGCCGTGCAGATTTTTCTACCGCATTTATAGCATAAGCACCATAGATCCCCTTTGAAATTGTGTAACGTCCTCGGGTTCGCTCTCTCGGTGTGGTACCACCTGGACTGCAGGGCTTGGTCTTGATGCACTCCGAAGTGATAGCATACAAATGCTACCCTACCGTTCTCCCTCTTCTGGTCTGTATGGAAGCTTATGTATTCTATCGGGCCCTTGGCACCGAAATGTCTTATGTACATTTCCTCATCGGTTAGTACATCGATCTTGCTCATAAGCCTTCTGCCTCCCTCCCCTGGCATGAGCATCGTGACTGGTTGTTCTATTCGCAGGCTTCTTTCTACCTTGGCTAGGCGGGATTGCTGTTCCTGCGCACGCCTCATTTCTTTCAGCTTGTCTCCGATCTCTTGGGCCATTTTGTCAATCTCTTCGTTGCTCGGTACTTCGTGCTTTCGGCAACCCATATCGGTGTTCTTCGGTTTTGCTCCCTGTCGTTCGTATTTTGTTTTTTCTTCCTCTTTCAGTGCACGTTTTCTGATGGTCTCTGCCGTTGCTATAGGTGCTAGTCTTGATCTGAGCTTGCACAGGCGATTCAGTTTCACTAACTTTTAAGCCTCCGGTGAGAATTTGTTCTCTGTTTCTTTGGTTGCTATTGGCGCTTTTTCTGCGCGAGTTGCGTTCTTTTCCTTCTGCTCTTCGGTCCCCCTGACCTTCTCGTTAGGGGCTGCGGCGCAGATGGCAAGCCGCTTTTTGTATTCTATGGGTTTTGGGGTGTCGTATGGGGCACAAAAACCCTGAAGAAAAGAAACGAGCAAGTGCTGCTTGCTCGTCCTGCTCCGGCAAAGCTTCGACATGGCACTCAGTTTCGTCGTCTTCGGTGGTGTTAGCGCCGAAAGGCACAATGGGTTCAAATACGCCTCTCAGTGCCATCTCCTTTCCTTTACTTTCTTCTTCGGTGGTGTTGACACTCTCCCTTGCCAAGAGCTGAGCCTGGTGCCTTAGATCTTCAGCTCTCTGCATGCCAATCAGAGCGTCATCAATGGTGGCAAAAGTCGCCTTGATCAGGCCTGTTGGTTGATGGTGAGCGTCATGTTCCAGCGTCAGGCTCTCGATCCTCAAATCGGCCAAAAGAGACATGACGCGTTGAAGGGCCGCCTCTCTGGTGTAGCGTATTGCCAGCACCCTTGGCTCGTTCCTGCTTCGGTGCGTCTCCAATATTCTGAAGCCCATGGTTACCTAAAAGGGTCGAAAAGGTGAATTAGTAACACAGAAATAAAATTTTGATTTTATTTACCACCCCCCTCTTAAGAAAAAAGGTTTTTTTTGTTTACTTCATGCAATGAGTCGGGTAAGTTTATGAATTATCAAGGTTGGGTTATTTTGATGGGATTCTATTTGGATGATGTATGAGTGAAGCTTAAGGTATTTTCATGCTGGGTCATACATTACTCGTCATCTTTGAATTGCATTAGATCGCCTCCATTGTAAGGCGTTTCAAAGTTTGCCCGGAGCAGGACCAAATGATTGATCAGTTCATTTAATTCCTGCTCAGACACTCCTCGCAATTCTTCGGGTCTTCTTGGCGGGTCCCTGTAATCAATTAGGTGTTCATTTTCCCAGTAAGCTTCCCCGAAGGGGTAAAGGTCACGTCCAGTGTCTTCGTCTATAATTATCGGGTCGGGGGCACTACGTATGTGAATTCCAGGTAGCCTAGGGGGCATTACAAATGGTTCTTCGTTTTCTAGATTGTTGTTTACTCTTGGTTCTGGGACTCTTACGGTTTCTTCGGTGCGTGGTTCGGTTTGGGTGGTGGCATTGCAGTACATGCCGGGGTCAAACTTCATCTGATAGTAGCATGTTTTCACATGCGCATTGTATGCATTACTCGCAACCCGTAGTCCGCGTAGTCCCAAATTTTGTGTACTACTTTCTCTTCTTTGTTGGCGATATCTAAAGCTCTGGCCACCCTTGTGCCTAGCGTGTTTTCGGTCTCATTAAGTGCCAATGTTGCCGAGCTGCCTCGGAAGTATTGGATGTATGCGTATCCCCTGCCAGACACTTTGGATCTGGTTAGATGCATATATTCTAGGGTGCCATATGGGCTGAATGCTTTGACCATATCTTCTTGAGTTTCGTTGTTCTTAATCGGGCAGTAGAGTCTCCTATTGGTCTCAGCAGGTTTCTCAATCCTAATCGTGGATTCCACTTCGGTCCTGACGTGTTGCATAATTGATGCGTTTAAAACTCGCGGTCTAGCACCCTGTCTTCTGTGCCTTTCTTCGGCTGTGTCTTCGGTCGTTACGGTAACATTCGCGCCGGGGGCGCGCACCTGACTCGGGGCAACTAGCATTGTTCTTCGGCCTCTGCCTCGGCCTCTACTTATACTTCTATCTTCGGTGGTTTCTTCGGTTGTCAAGCGCGGGTCTTCAATTGGCCTCTGGCTGTTTACTGCCTGTTGCGTGATGTGTACCGTTGGTTTGCTTCTGAATTCCACCACGTACAGCCTTGATCGCTGATTTGGGAGGCTGGGTACTAGACACAGACTCATGATGATTTTTTCCCTTTCCCATTCTTCCACTACGGAACAAAGAGCAACGTGCTCCTCCACTGCAATAATTGCTCTACCTGGTGCATTTCTCTACGATAATTCCTTGACCAAGAAGAAACTTTTTAAAAAAATGCTTTTTTTTTTCGAAATATTGAAATTTCTCGAAAAATTATTATTATGTCGTTAAAAAAAAAACAACACATTTTTAGTTAGCTAAAACCTACATTTTTACCAAAGAACAAGTCTGTACGTTAGTTAGAAAAAAGTTATGGAAAAAATAAAAAAGCGTCATTATTGACAGTTTTTTTTAATTATCTCGGTTATTTGTGAACCAAACCCATATATAATATATATATATATATATATATATATATATATATATATATATATATATCGAAAGATAATATTAATACCTACAACTTTCTCGTTTAACTTTCTCTGATCGGAGCACAACTTTTTTTTTTATTTAAAAAAAACCTTTTTTTGACTTTTATGAATTTTTTAGGTTAACTTCGCCATCGAAATTTTTGATAACAAAAACGCTATCTTTTGTCTTTTCCTCTTTTCTATACGACCATTTTTTTTTTTTGCTACTAGCAATTAAGTAATAATAATTCAGTAAGCTTTCATAAGCTCATATTTATTACATTAGTACATCCGAGGATATTTGATTCTTTCCGCAGTGGACGCAAAATTTGCAACGTCGCATTTCACCTAATTTTCATTAATCATTATTTTCCTAACTTACTAACAAAAGGTGCTTATCAATGAAAATGAGATGCGACGTTGCTGGCAATATGTTACGGGGACTCTGATCGGCTGCCAGTGGAGGTGCGCTCTGATTGGTTGTGAGTTTCGCGCGCAGTTTGAAAACTGAAAAACAGAACTAAGGAATACAAACGACTAATAAACCAGAAATGATTTTCGCGAGCACAAAATAAAATAAATAAACAACAACTCAAGCTATTAATAACTAAACAGACAGGGCGATATATATCATAAATAAATAATATAAATAAATCACCACCTAAGCGATCGATAACCAAAGAAGCGGGGCGTAAATTGTTATAAATATTCGAAGTAATTAAATAACCACTCAAGCGGTCAATAACCAAAGGTGTAGGTCGCAATTTGTTATAAATAAAATAAATAAATAAATAACCACCAAAGCGATCGATAACTTAAGGAGCAGGGCGCAATTTATTATTAATAAATAAAATAACAGGCAAGGGGGTTAATAACTAAACAGGCAGGTCAAAATTTGTTTTAAATAAATAATATAAATAAATCACCACCCAAGCGATCGATAACCTGAGGAGCAGGGCACAATTTATTATTAATAAATAAAATAACAGGCCAAGCGATCAATAACTAAACAGGCAGGTCAAGCGATAGATAACCAAAAAAGCAGGATGTAATTTTTTATAAATAAATATATTAGATAAATAATTGCCTAAACAGTCGATAATCAAAAAGGGATGGCGCAAATTCTTATAAATAATTAAAATAATTGAATAACCACCCAAGCGATCGATAACCTAAGGATCAGGGCGCAATTTATTATTCATGTTACGACCCGACTTTGGCGGTCGTGTGTAAGATAATTTTGTAAGTTCGAGAATTTAACTTGGTCCCGGGACCTTTCTACTTTACTCGCGATGGAATTTATTAATGATCGATATTAAGTAGATGAATATTATATACGCGTGTTTGATTATGGTATATATGTTTGACAGAGTCGTCCTCTGTCCGATGTGCTATGGACTGTATGTGTGTGACAGACTTGTCTACTGTCCGTTTGTCCGCAGTAGGACTGAGCTTGACTTGTCTGCTCGTCCACTCGTCCGCTGTCCGTACAATGAGATAGAATGTCCGCAGGACAGTATTGAGGACAAGGAAGATGATTTATACGTATATTGATGCCTTACCTTACCTGCAGCTGTCATGACCGAAAAAAAAGTGCTTAAAAAATAAAGTGTGTCCCCTCCTAAAATCAATGTTAATTGACTTGGCTCAGTCTTAATTATTATTTTACAAAGTTTAAAGTCGATTGTTTAAGGCTGAACGGCGCGAATGTGAAAAAAAGACGAAAAGCTTATTTTTAACCACAACAAGGATTATTTCTTAAAATAATACTTAAATAGGGTATTTCATTGAAAAATTCAATAAATTGACTTATTGGCAAGGTTTAGACCTATAGGATACATATTATCCAGCCCTTCATCCTTTTACAACGTTTTTTGAGTTTTGCGGTATTGTGACCGTCACACTGCTGGGGGCCGCTGCTAGTTTCAGGTTAATTGTCCGGAGCAAAAAAAGATAACTTGGGTGAGGGTAACACAGGTCCTCGTGTAATCGTGTGGACATTGTCCTTGTTCGTACTGTTGACGCTGGATAACGCTTGACGATCACGTTTAAGGTGTGGCTGGATCCGCTGGCTCCAGCTTACGCCTGAACCCTCAGACAGTCCAATTGTCCGTGTCCTTCGGAAGAAACCTGGTGAGTCCGTTGATTGTCGCCGCTGTCCGTCCGTTTCTAGGTGGACGTTTTGTCACTCTGGAGCTTTTGGCACTGCACTGCAGGTGTGCTTTTACTTCCTGGTCAGAGACGGAACAAAATAGGCGAAAGTGCGTGCATGGCGGTTGCTTTTATGCACAGCTTGGTAGTACGGAGGACGGTATGGGAGAAATGTCAGATAGTTTCTGACCAATCGAAGGATGGAATTTATTTAGGACGATGAGATGGTGGGAAAGAGGATATTGAACGTTTATAAAGTGGGAAAAGTTGTGCTAGCTTTTCGTCACTTCGAGAAATGAGAGTAAATTAAGGTTGATGACTTACATTCCTTCGGGTGATTTAGAAAAGTGTGTGTGTGTGTAAAATTGTATGCGTGTGCTTAAAAATATCTACATTAACAATGCGCGTTAACTCGGGATATAACATTAATAAATAAAATGACAAGCCAAGCGATTAATAACTAAACAGGCAGGTCAAAATTGGTTATAAATAAAAAATATATATATAAATAACCAACCAAACAATCGATCACCAAATAAGCAGGATGTAATTTTTTATAAATAAATATAATAAATAAATAATTACCTAAACAGTCGATAACTAAAGATGCATGGGGTAAATTGTTATAAATAATCGAAGTAATTAAATAACCACTCAAGCGGTCAATAACCTAAGGGGTAGGGCGCAATTTATTATTAATAAATAAAATAACAGCAGGCCAAGCGATTAATAACTAAACAGGCAGGTCAAAATTGGTTATAAAAAAGAATATAAATAAATAACCACCCAAGCGATTAATAACCACAAAAGCAGGATGTTATTTGTTATAAATAAATATAATAAATAAATAATTACCTAAACAGTCGATAACTAAAAAGGCATGGCGTAAATTCTTATCTACATTATATTAAAATTCTTTGGCCGTGCGCCGTCCGTTGTCCACATTTTTGATTCACAAACTTTTTAACTTTTCTCAAGCCCCATATTTACGGACCATCATGTGTCATGGACCAAATGAAAGTGCAGCCCGAGATCTATGCATTTATGCAGTTCCGATGCACTTGTATGCATTTGTATGCACTTTTTAAAAAGTTAATTTTCTCTTTTTTTTCACTTTTTAACTAACTTATTTTGAGTTATTTTTCATTTGAAATGAGAAAATTTTCATTTTAAATGAAAAATGACTGATTTAAGTGTCTTTTTGAAAAATTTTTAACTCAAATGAAAAATTTTTCGTTTCAAATGAAAAAATACTGATTTGAGTGCCTTTTCGAATAATTTTCATTTGAATTGAAAAATTTTTCATTTCAAATGAAAAAATACCGATTAGGGTATCTTTTTGAGTAATTTTCATTTGAAGTGAGAAAATTTTCATTTCAAATGAAAAATGACTGATTTGAGTGTCTTCTTGAGAAATTTTCATTTCTAATGAAAAATAACTGATTTGTGTGCCTTTTTGAGTAGTTTTCATTTAAATTGAAAAATTTTTTATTTCAAACGAAAAAATATCGATTTGGGTGTCTTTTTGAGTAATTTTCATTTAAAGTGAGAAAATGTTCATTTCGAATGATAAATGACTGATTTGAGTGCCTTTTCGAGTAATTTTCATTAAAATTGAAAAAATTTTCATATCAAATGAAAAAATACCGATATGGGTGTCATTTTTAGTAATTTTCAGCCACAGGAATTTAAGGCCTTTCAACACGATGGATCTGAGCGAGCGAAAATACAAGCGCTAAGATACAAGCGCCAGGGAACAAGGCTCGTTCTTAAATTACAAGACTTGTTCACGTTTGCCTAACCTCAACTTGTCAAAATTGAGTTCATCACAATAATGTATACAATACACTGTTGAATTATTTAAAAAAAATGATTGATGATTGAATACATTAAACGATGTAGCATCATCATAAAGTGGCGGCCATAGAGTTTTAGCAACATTTATTGCTTTGACTCCTTGTTTGATGAGTTCTCTTCGACATCTTTTTTTAGAATAATACTGCCGCAGCCTTCTGTATCGTTTCAGCCACCTTTTTGTCCACCCACATTCATTTAACATAATTAATTCTCCAAACGCTTTAATTAATTGCCTTAAGGAATGTATTATCACGTGCAGATCCAAACATTTAGGTTATTAGGCAAACGTAAACGAGTCATGTAATTTAAGAACAAGCCTTGTTCCTTGGCACTTGTATCTTAGCGCTTGTATTTTCGCTCGCTCAGATCCATTGTGTAATAGCCTTTATTCTTAAAACTAATACTATTCAAGATACTGATCACGTCTGTGCACCAGGTCACCGATGACGATGTCCGAGTAGTCCGCTACAGGAATTTATTCTTGAAACCAATACTATCCAAGTTACTGATCAAGTCCGTGCACCGGGTCACCGATGACGATGTCCAGGTTGTCCGCTACAGAAATTTTCGACTAAAATCACTTATCCTTGTAATATTAAGTATCTCCAGGTATAAGGTTCTCGATGAAGATGTCCAGGTTGTCCGCTACAGGAATTTTCGTCCGAAATCACTTATCCTTGCGGTATTAAGTATGTCCAGGTGTAAGGTGCTCGAAGATGATGTTTAGGTTGTCCGTTACAGGAATTTTTGTTTGGAATCACTTATCCTTGTTGTATTAAGTATGTCCAGGTATAAGGTTCTCGATGACAATGTCCAGGTTGTCCGCTACAGGAATTTTTGTCTGAAATCACTTATCCTTGTAGTATTAAGTATATGCAGGTGTAAGGCTCTCGATGACGATGTCCAGGTTGACCGCTACAGGAATATTTATTTGAAATAACTTATTCTTGTATTTTTAAGTATCTCCATGTTTAAGGTACTCGAAGATGATGTCTAGGTTGTCCACTACAGAAATTTTTGATAAAATAAGTGATTTTTATACTTTTATGTTTGTCCAGGTGTAAGGTACTCAAAGATAATGTCCAGATTGCCCGCTACAGGAATTTTTGTCTAAAATAACTTATCCTTGTGGTATTAAGTATCTCCAGGTGTAAGGTACTCAAAGATGATGTCCAGGTTGTCCTCTACAGGAATTTTGGTTTGAAATTACATATTCTTGTGGTATTAAGTATGTCCGGGTGTAAGGTACTCGAAGATGATGTCTAGGTTTCCCGCTACAAAAATTTTTGTTCAAAATAACTTATTTTTGTAGTTTTAAGTATGTCCAGTTGTAAGGTACTCGAAGATGATGTCTAGGTTGTCCGCTACAGGAATTTTGGTTTGAAATTATATATTCTTGTGGTATTAAGTATGTCCGGGAGTAACGTACTCAAAGATGATGTCCAGGTTTTGCGCTACAAGAAATTTTGTCTGAAATCACTTATCCTTGTGGTATTAAGTATCTCCAGGTGTAAGGTACTCGAAGATGATGTCCAGGTTGTCCGCTACAGGAATTTTGGTTTGAAATTACATATCCTTGTGGTATTAAGTATGTCCGGGTGTAAGATACTCAAAGATGATGTCCAGATTGTCTGCTACAGAAATTTTTGTCTGAAATAACTTATCCTTGTGATATTATGTCCAGGTATAAGGCAGTCGAATATGATATCTAAGTTGTTTGCTACAGAAATTTTTTTTAAATTACTATTCTTGTCATAACATTTTTGTTTGAAATAGAAAAAAATTCATTTGAGTGCTATTTTAAGGAATTTTTATTTAAAACGCAAAAATGTTTATTTGACCTGACATTAAATCGATTAAAGTGCCTTGTTATGTAATTTTTATTTTAAATAAAAATATGGTTATTTGTAATATTTTAATATAATAATATGTACAGTAGGCAGATGATCTTTCCAGCACTTTAACTAGGTGCCAGGTCCCTGATGATGCTATCCAGGTAGTCTGCTACAGAAATTAATTTTTGAAATCTGTACTATTGAAGACACTAATGACGTCTGTGCAGTAGATTGCCGATGACGATGTCCAGGTTGTCCGCTACAGAAACTTTTGTCTAAAATCCTTGTGATATTAGGTATGTCAAGGTAAAGAGTTCTTGAAGACGATGTTAAGGTTGTTTGCTACAGAAATTTTTCTTGAAATCACTCATCCTTGTAGGTATGTCTAGGTATAGTGTACTTAAAGATGATGTCCAGTTTGTTCGCTATAGGTATTTGTCTAAAATCACTTATCTTTGTGCTAATAAATGTTTTGGTATAGGGTTTTCAAAGACGATGTCCAGGTTGTCCGCTACAAGATTTTTTGTCTAAAATTACGTATTCTTGTGTAACTTGTTATGTTTTGGTATCGGGTTTTTGACAACGATATCCGGTATAACGGTACAGGAATTATCTAAAATCACTTTTCCTCGTGATGCTGTCTAGTAAGTATGTCAAGGTATAGAGTACTCGATGTCGTTATTTGTACATGATTTATTTTATAAGATTATAAAGTTACGATTTTTTACATATATTGCTTTGCGTTGTGATTTTTTTTCTTTG
>JAPYZE010008791.1:0-15722 GCA_030522805.1 Leptomastidea abnormis
TATATATA
The DNA here is from genome assembly GCA_030522805.1 of Leptomastidea abnormis. Classification (NCBI taxonomy): domain Eukaryota; kingdom Metazoa; phylum Arthropoda; class Insecta; order Hymenoptera; family Encyrtidae; genus Leptomastidea; species Leptomastidea abnormis. The sequence continues at coordinate 9 of JAPYZE010008791.1, forward strand.
TTTACAAGTTTTTCTTATATGTATCTATGTACATGTGGCATATCGTGTGTTGCTCGCTGAAACTCTCATGTCAGCGCTCGCCAATTAATTTACGTCTCGGCCTTCCTTCCCAGCTTCAGAAGCGCACCTCGAAGCCCTTGTAGCCACGTTTCGTCACACAGCACAAATCTCTGAACTCGCAGTGGTGTATCTTGCTGTCGGGACTGCCTTGGGTTGAGAGCCATTGCGACCTAAAAAGTAAATAAACAAATAAAAGATAAAAAAATAAGAAACTAGAATCGATTTTCAAGCTTCCATTCACAATGTTGATCGATTTTATGTTTCGAAATTCTAGGCGACCCGATGGGGCCAAGAGCAATAATGGAAATAAATCAGATATCAAAAACCAGAAAAAATGAAAGATTAAAAAAAAATGTAAACGGCAGTGGTGGCATTGCATTATTGCGGAGAAGAGAGCCTATACAGTCGCGTCACGGCGATATCTTGGCCGTTATAAACTTTCCTGGCGCTGCCATTGTCAAACTTGACGAACTGGTGCGCCGGGCGCGCGTATGTGACCACGCTTTTAACGAGGCATCAGGGAGGAGAAGCCGAGAAAGAGAAAGAGAGATAGAGAGATGATGCCGAGTAGAGGTCGATCTTTCTCTCTGGGGATGTCTTCTTCTATTCTTCTTCTTCTTCTTCTTCTTCTTCTTTTAATGGCTTTGGGTACCAGTATAGCGGACTCCGTTACGCCACTATTCAGATTCTGGGGATGTCGGGCAGCAGTTCGTATATATTATAGGTATAGGTGTACCTACATCGGGTGGTAGTATAGAGGAGACCCAAATCTGCGCGACAACACTGACCGTCGCGCAAGTACCGGAGAGTAACTGCTGACTACACGTCGCGTCGCATTATAATTAGCGGCTCGATCGAGATTGCGATCGGCCGGGATATTTTCATCGTTCGATTGGACGACGTTATATTCGCTCGCATCTCCTACCTATACCTACCTCTGATCGTTGGTTATTTATTGCACGGTTATATATATATATATATATATATATATATATATATATATACACACATATAGGTATACATAGGGGTATAAAGTACCTACTTTGTTTATTATAACATATTATATCGACGCCTCTAACGAAAACCAGCAAATAAAAAATTGTTTCTGGAAAAGTAGCACTTACGCGGAGTACACGCATAAAAACAAGTGGGCCGATTGTCGTCGAAACCTAACAAATGCGGCGCGTTTCCCTGAACAAAAAGACTTTCGCAGATTTGAATGAAAACAAAACATGTGCTGCTACTACTACTTAAATACCTAATTAATATATAGGCAGTGCGGCTTTCGCACTCATAGTCTCGTAATTACTGTCTGTACATAGTTGGTACTCAATACAAACACACGATTTTAACTTGTAGATCAGCGGGATCCAAAAACAATAGCTGCACAACTATAACTTCACCACCTATATACATACTACTATAATATACGACTATAAACTACATATATAACACGGCATGCATACATAGGTATTCGTAGGATTCCATCTTTTCGTTCAAAAATAATCCTCAAATTTTAATCATACCCCCGTCTCCCCTATATAGATATATAGGTACGAAAATTTAGAGCAGTTGGTTATTGAAATTTTCCAAATATGCAGATAAATGTTTTTAAATACATGAAATTTATACATACAAAGCATGAAAAATCATTAGACGAGTTAATTACAAGCATCTTGATGTCTGACTAAGTTGACTTATTCTACTTAAATTTCATTAACTTGAGCACCATTTACTAATTTTCTTTTTTTTTTCTTTTTTTCTAATTTCCTAGGAAAAAAAAATCTAACGGCAAAATGTGTGTCCTAGCACTTCTAAAGCATAATCGGAATATCTGTCTCGTCATTAAGATTATAAATTAGCAAAAAGTCTCTTGCCCTCTCTCATCTTATGTTAACATAAACTCAGAATTTTCGGCTAAGTCAGAGATAGATAGATAGATACTTTATTAGAGTTCTAGGACTCTGAGTTCCTGAAAACCCAGACCAGGAATACAGTCGTTTACATAAAAAAGATCATACATTAATTTGTTTTGTTATAAAAACTGCATCGCAGAGAGAGAGAGAGAGAGAGAGAGAGAGAGAGAGAGAGAGAGAGAGAGAGATGGTGTGCGTGCGCGCACGTGTGTATGAGTTTTTACAAGCTCCAATAAGTTAAGCTTTATTTACTGAGCTGTGCATTGTTCTCTAACGTGTGTATATATAGGGTTTTGCAGAGCGAGGAAGGCGGAAAATAGTGGCGGGGAGAGTAAGGGTCTGAGACGTGGATAATTGGATGGTGGCTAATTGTCGACTGCTTCCGTTTTTTTTAAGGGGGTGTGCAAGCTCGCTCGCTCGCTCGCTTGAGCTTGTGCTCTTGGCCTCTTGTGCAATACGCGATGGCGCGTTCGTATATGTGTATCTGTGTAGTGTAAGAACGGCACATATTGTTCGTTCGGCCGGGCGCATCATCATCATCATCATCATAATCATCATAATCATCATCACCATCAAAAATGCGCCTCTAATAAATCACTTCCGCGCTCACGAGAGAGATCGACGTCGGCTCGGTTCTTCTTCTATACCTAGGTATACCTCTTTATCTAAGTGGTGTCCAACTTAACTGCACAGCTACACTCAGCTGTAGGCAGCAAAAATAAAGGTTTGCGTATGCGCAATTACCATTTTTGAGATTCAAGCAATCCAAAAACATCCAAGTATTCTGTTGTATCGTACGATACACAACCCAAACACCGTGTGATTATTGAAGATTTTATGTAGTGCCAATAAAGATTAAGATATTTTTGTATTATTATGTCTATGTGCTTACTTACGTAATTATAAGTACCTAACCACATAGACACGATATACAAGGCTACACGAATAAATCAAAATAAATATTTTTTAACAAATTAAATGTAAAAAATACTCTTTACTTAATTCTTTCAATTATTATATAAGAATTAAAAGAATTAAAAAAAAATATATTTTCGTTTAAAAATATTTATTTTAAAATATCTATAGGTACATAAAATTAATTGTTTATTTAAATGATTAAGCTAAGAAATGAAAATATTCAGTTATTAAGTAAAAAGTGAAATTTCTAAATAATTTCTTTTTTTAAATCTTACAATTAACTTACTTAAAATATTTTGTAATTTTGATTGAAAAAACTTTTCATATTTAATTTATTTAAAATTATTTTTTACTTAATAATTCAATATTTTTATATCTTAACTTAACCTTTTAAGTATACAATTAATTTTATGTACCCATAGATACTGTAAAATATATATTTTAGAAAAAAAATAATTTTTTGTTTTTATTATTTTAATCACTATACCTATTGCTAATAAATAACTCAAACAATTAAATAGAATATATTTTTTTACATCCACTTTTTTAAACAATATTTATTTTGATTTATTTATTTATTTATAATATTAATTGTTTAAGCTATGTCATTGCTATTATATATTTCAATTTCGCGGAAATCCGGTGAAAGATCTGATTTTAGGCTGTGTAGTGTGTGGTTCCACCAAGGGGGTTTTCACTTTGAAATCGATTTCAAGCGATTTCAAATCACCGATTTCAAATCGATTTCACTGATTTCACATGTTAAAATGAAAATCGATTTCACGAGTGAAAACCCCCTTGGGTTCCACTCATCATTTTTGTAGCTCTCTACTTCGATAGAGAATCCAGCCCCTGTGCTGCTGCAGTTCCTCCAGCTGTGACAGCTTCAATGCTGCGTGTGTGCATGCCGCGCTGAGTACTTACGAGCACACGTTAGTACGTACATAATAAAATGTAACCTATCCATCTATCGAGTCTTCCCTTTTTTCCAGACTATACCCTGCCGTGTGTTATATTTGCTGAGATAATTGATTCCGTATACCTATATTTGTGCAAAGCCACAAAAAACATGCCGTCACATATAAACCATAGTTTAAGAAAAAATTAGAAATCAACTTTGAGGCACGCTCACTTTGATCCAAGATTTTTTCGGTTCGATATATGACAAACTTACTTATTTAAGCCACTCCAAGTTTCCCCATTTAAACTACCTACATGTTAAAAAATTACCAAAATATAAACTACCTACATGTTAAAAAATTACCAAAATATGATTTTTCGACTTTTGTGGACATACCTTCTTATAAGAAGATGTTTAAGAGATCATTCAAAATGAATGGGAAATTGAAGTGCTATAGTAATTGGCTTTAATTTCTTTTTCAAAGCGATTAAAAGTATTAAATAGAACCCAAGTTACAGGGTGTGATAAAGTAGAAAAAAAACACAAATTAGTAGCAAAATGCACTATTTTTTCCTACTTTATATCCTTGTAAAGTTCTGGTTTTAACTCGAATCAAAGTGAGCGTCAAAATTCTTGCCCTCTCTTCTGATCACCTCCTCTCGACAGCTGCGCTATTTTACTAAGTTTTTGTACTATTCTGCAACTTAGCTCAAGAGATGTTTTCTGCTACACAGCGAACATTTTACTACGAGGAACTTTATTTTTCTTTTAATTCCAACTTGTAATATACAATAATTTTTTAATTCCGCGATATATTTGCAGTATTATTTTTAAGATTTTAGTAATGTGATATACTTAAACGTAATTAAACGTAAAATACATATAATTCATTCTTATTTTAGGATTTGAATAATAGAACTTGCGCGCTTACTCGACTCACGTCCTTGAACTTGTAAATCTTATATTTGCGCATTGGCTTGGCTGATTAGCCGATCAACGCGCACTTACATACACGTATATGGCTCATTTTTAAAAAACTTGTAAATTTGCTGTCCTGCAATCTGTTAAGACTTTACAAATTAATGATAATTGAATTTTGAAAAAAAAAAAATTCAAGTGTAGTAAATTGATATTTAAATGGTTTATTGCATGTTGGACCTGTTGATGTAGAAAATAAAAAAGGACGAAAAAGTTGCAGGATTAAAGTGTGTCCTACTCAGTCAGAATTATCAACTTTAACCATGCACAAGTCAATATTTTTATTTCTTTCTTTCTCAAAATTTAACAGTAGACTTATACAAACGTAAATTCAACTTTTTTCCAGTCCACAAGTTTTACTTTTTTTTTGACATAAATAATGAAAGAAAATTATTAAAAAATTCCAAAAGTATAATATTCTGATTACCATTTTGGACATAATAATAAGCAAGTTTTTTGAGAATGAGCCATATAATAAATAACACAGGCCATTGAAATGTATAAGATATGATATGACGTATGTATATATGTATATGAAGAAGAGTGAAGAAGAAAATAGATTAGTAGGTCTGTGATGGCTATGTGGCTCATCAAAATAACGATCAGAGTGACAATTGTCGAGCACACTGCTTGCTTTACTGCCTCTCGTCGTTGTACAGCCGCTCGTGTCGAATCTCTTACACCTATACGCACGCGACGGATCTAGCATTGACTTGATCACTCCTTCTCTCTTCTCTTCTCTTCTCTTCTCTTCTATTACCTATATTTATTACCTATTTTTTAGGTCACTTTTTCAATTGAACGACACGTTTTTTACCTTGTCTTTCCAAAATCTATTTTCAAGTTTAGAATCCGAAACCCAGGGCTCTTTTCATTCCAATAAGGACATATATATGTACATACATACTTACTAATTGTTAGTGGAATAAGTTGCTGTTTTGCTGGGAGCTGAGAAAAATCTGCATCGGAATAGGTACTATTATTCTGAATTTTCTTTTTATCATTTTTAAAATTTTAAACAGCCGTTACCATGACGTTTTGCGATGTAATTCATGTGGATCGTAATTTTATTTAATATGAAAAATCGATCTGGAAACGTCAAATTAGATTTTGGAAACACAAGGTATAAATTTATCGCATAATTAAAGAAATGACCTATTTAAACTTGTCCGAAATATTAACCCCGCAATTTATTTCATCTTTTTTTTAATTTATATACGTGACCTGCTTGTGTTTCTTTTAATTTTAATCTTATAGACATAATAATTAATTAAGCTGTGTGTAATACATAATATTTTTTTTTTCAATTTCTATTTTTTTTCTGTTTTAAGTAACCTAACGTTTTTTTAATCATTTCAAGATTAAAATGGTTCTTTTCTTTTTCATATTGGTTTATTGAAAATAGATTGAATCTAAAGCAATCAACAACATTTATTAGGTAAGATTTCAAATAAATTCAAATAAAAAAAAATCCAATAAAAATTCACCAAGAATTATACGAGAGGTATATCGGAGGATTTGAAAATAAAAAAAATCAGGAAATAAACTCGATAAAAAAAAAAGAAAATAAATGAAAATATTTTTCAAATAGTTGCTATAATTCGAACGGTATGTATACAGATATATAACATCTAGTAAATTGAAAAAAAAAAAAACGAAAAATTCTTAACCAATATAGTAACAGCATTATCACATTAGTAAAAGGATTACACCGTTATGGTCATTATATGCGTCATGTCAGATCAAAAAATTCCTCTTAACATTATCTTAGCATGCAAGCTCAAGAGACATGTCTCTTATCGCATAGATTTTGTAAGAACGATAACAATAAAAGAGAGATAAAGAGAGAGAGAGAGAGAGAGAGAGGTATAGCAAGAACCGTAGAGATGCTTGCTCTTGAGTGAATCTCTCGGGTGCGCGCGTGTCATCTTCTATTTCCGCGGCGGGTATCCTTCACCTTGGGCTCACCCTCTACTTACTCCCGCAGAGTACTTGCAATTACAGTGAGTGCCAAGTGTGGGGAGGAAGGGAAGGTGGTCGAGAGAAGACGCCGGCGGCGCGTCATTACCTCATTGACGGATTCGTTAAAAGCGCGCGAGCCTGCGGCGGTGAATCTCTCTCTCTCTCTCTCTCTCTTTATCTCTCTTTTCTTATCGCGGGTCATCCTTCTTCTTCTTCTTCTTGTCTTTCAGGCGCGCGCGCGCGCTTCTGCACGGCTCCCTCGGGCTCCCAGCTCAATTTGTCCGGTAACAACTACATCTCTGCACACGTGCACTTTGACACCTTGTGCTCCCGCACTCCATGTACACCTATAATATCTTGAATACTCGGGGAGGTCACGCGCGTGCACTTGCCTGCTTGCGCTCTACTATAAGAATACTATCGCTTCAGAGCTTGCGAGAGGAAGAGAGATATGCTTTGAAGCATTTTTTCGTGCACATCACGAGTGCCCTGCTTGCGTGCTTATTTCGCGCTTGTCTAGCCAAGCCAAGTCGGACCCGACACCTACTCTTACTAGCGCGACTAAGATGCTGCACCCCCAGCAATTTTTTTTAAATTTTTTTAAAAATTTTTTTTTTTTTTAAGAGTCAAATGTACAAATTTTCTTGTTATTTTCATTTTATAATTTTCAAACAAATTTAGTCGATGGTTGAAATAGATAAATTTAAGGAGATGATGAATTTAATTGTGAGACATTGGTCTCCATTGTTCACAATAAGGTACCATATTTGCACGATGACAAGAAGTAGTAAAATTTTCAAGTACATAAATGCTATATAATTATATATCCTGAATTTATGAGCAGTAGGAGGCGAAGAGAAGCAGGAGGAGGAGCATCGTCATTACCGAGATCAATTTATATATACATCGCGCGGTTGCTAGTGCTCAAGTATCCGGGAGATAGACGCGAGTAAGCCCAAGTATTACCTACGTCTTTTCCCAAAGACGAATGAATCTTTTGATGGACCAATCGAGAGAGTTTCCGGATACACGCCGTACGCGGGCGAGCGAGCAGCTTAAATTCACGGATAAAAGTGACGTTTGAATTTTTGCGCGATGTATGTACAAGCAAGTAGAGCGGGCGCGGCAATAGGATAACGAGACGTGAATCACGTGATGCTCTCTTTCGTTGTAAAGCGCGAGCGCACAAGCAGCATTAAGCGCAAGCTCGGAGAGCTGGAATGAATTTATGAAAGAAGCTCTATAACTCTCGACTTTTCATTCTTCAGAAAACATCAGCTGAGTTTTCTCAATCGCAAATTAATTGTGGAAATTGCCATTGAGTTTGAAAAATTGCAGATCAGAATTATTTTAAATGTACTAGAAATTTTTTTGAAAAAAGAAAACCACCCATTTATAAATTATAAACACATAAATAAAAAATAGAATGACAATTTGGCATTAAAGATGTCTAATAAATTATCTTACTTTCTTCACGGACATCGCTAAAAAAAAATCAAGTAATATAATAGTGTATGAACGTACAATAATATTCGAGTCAATAAAGTAAATGCCAACATAATGCAGCTTTTGTGTGTGTGTATATAAATGAAGCGAGCATATAGTTACTTAAAAATTTCACAAGCTCAGATCGAGTATGGATATATATACATACATAATTTGACTGGTCTTGGACGCATAACAATAATTAGAAAAAAAAAAGTATATCGGATAATAGAGAAGAATAGCCAAGTACATTGTAGAATACGATCAGGCGAATGATAATATATGTCAGAACTTGGCAATACTCACATCTGATCAACGAGCGCCTGTGGACCTTGCATCTTCCCCAAGATAGTTCCGGTCTTGCTGTTCTTGACCCAGCCGACGATCCCCAGCCGTAGGCACAACTCGCGTACGTATTTTGTAAAGGAGCAGCCTGAACCGTGCAAATTATAAATTATATTATAGATTATTATAATTTTCAAAATTATACACCTATACATACTACCTACTAAGCTCAACTTATATTCAATATTTTGCAAAGCGGAATTAAAATTCGTATCTTATTTATTATTATTATTATTATTAATATTATTATTATTATTACCTATCATAATTATTATTGCGGGCATATTAGATTATGTAAATTATGAGTTTAGTGACACATAATGATAAGTTTATGTGTATACGTTTACGAGATGCAATAAATCTTGGCACGCTTACGTGCACACACACACACACACACGCGCGCACGCACGCACCCACACACACACACACACACACACACACACACACACACACGCACACACACACGCGCGCGCGCGCACGCACGCACCCACACACACACACACACACACACACACACACACACAATTAATGCTGTACCTACGTTAACGGTTATTGGATTGCTATGTAAAAGCTTAATGAATTATAATCTTGTTTCGTAAATGAGAGATAATTGGTAAATTACGCTTCGTGTCATTTTTCAGTGTAATTGGAATAGAAAAAAAAAAGATGAGAGAAATAAAAAAATAGAGACGGGTAACATTATAGCTATATCGGTTAGATCTAAAAATAGATTGTTCAGCGAGCGGTAATGACACTGATAGAAAAATGTATGTGTGACATCTCTCCATCCCCCTTTTCTGTTTCTTTTTCTTACCTCTCCTGTTAGGTAATTGTGATTAATAATTTTTTTTTTGTTCAAACTACTAATATTTTTAATTGCTGGATGAGAGAGAACAGTATCAATGTGAGAATTATATTTGATAAATTTTCTCGTATACATAACAATATTTACTTAAGCAATAAACTCGACCTTAGATCGTCCTGCTTTGTCACGCTGTGCTTACAAATGTTTTTTTATGTTTTTTCCAATGAAATTAATTGCAAGCTCGATATTGAAATAAGGTTACATAAACTTCTCTTCATCTTACTCCAAAAATGTTTCGGAAAATTCTTTTCGCGTACTCGAAAGAACTTTTCAAGGTGTCGCGTACGCAAAAGATTTACAAATTTTCGCGTACGCGTATTTTTTTCCCAAATGTTTGCGTACCCAAAAATATTTTGATTTCATGCACACCACTGATAGGTCATAATACTGTCAGGGAACTGAGGGATGATTATTTTTTTAATAGGTTATTCTGTCAGTTATATAAAAAAAAAAAAACAATTCCTCAATTCCCCGACAGTATCATAGGCGATCCCTGGTTTTCAAAATTAAAATTTTTTTGTTAAATTGCATTTATTTTTCAATAGCCCAGTTATGCAAAATGGTCATTTTCTTGTATAACTCACAGCGTAACCTCTTAAAAAATAACCATCCCTCAGTTCCCTGATAGTATTATGACCAATCAGCGGTGTGCATGAAATCAAAATATTTTCGGGTACGCGAATATTTAGAAACCTTTTCGCGTACGCGAAAATTTGTAAATTTTTTGCGTACGCGACACCTTGGAAAATTCTTTTACGTACGCGAAAAAGTTTTTCCAAAAAAATTTCTTTCATACGCGAAGAGGGTGGTTTTCGCGTGCGCGAATTTTGCCGAGTGTATAGACAGACTCTAAGTTTATTACATACAAATAATAAGTAACTTAAATTATTTAACCTACTAAAGTAAAAATACTGTAATAGAATCTATAAGTTTCTTACTAATAAAATTGTCTAATAGTTATGCATTATATTAATCGATCATATGATCAAATATGAAACAACCAGGGACCAAAAAAAAAAAAAAAAAAAACAAGCCCCAGGGGGAGATGGACTTTAAAAGCAGACGCACCTCCCACCTTTTTTTTTCCCCTCTACGGACACAAGCGGCTCTTGAGCGAGGGGATCTTGGTTTGCAGGGGATGCCATTCCTCTTCTTTTTTTTCTTCTTCTCGAAGCGTCGATGGCGCGCGTCCGACTTGCAAGCGCAGAAAAGACGGGCGAATATCGGATGGAAGTGGGTAGCTATATATACCGGCTAAGCCTCGTTAAAACGTTAAACTTTTCTATTACACAGCTAACTTCTTCTCTTTTTCTTAGTTTTCCAAGTTCGGTTGCTCAGTGATGGTCTCGATGCCCCACCGACAAAAGTCCCACTTGACTTTGGCCACTTCTTCGTAAGCTGTTTCAGCTTTTCCCTCTTTCTTAACTCATATTTCCGTTGTCGAAAAACCGAAAGAGTAAGAGGTAATGAAAGAGAGAGAGAGAGAGAGAGAGAGGGGGGAGGGAGGAAAAAACAAAAAAAAATTATATATATATATTTATCAGGGTTTGTGTAGGTACACCTATGCCACGAATCGCGTGGACATAATGATATTCTTTTCTTCTCGAGGAGTCGGTGGTATCTTGCTTGTTTCGCGTCCGTCTCTCTCTCTCTCTCTCTTAGACATACTATATACGCAACTGCGTCAACCGATTGGCAATCGACATTATTTAGAATCGATCGATCGATCTCTCGCGAGACTTCTTCCCCCTTCCCCCTTGCCACTATGTCTACTCCTAATTTTCAGCCTATTTCCGCAGTGTACCAATACGTGAAGAAGCGCTATACGCTATAGCACTAATTACTTACTATTTTTCCGATGCGGATGGATGCGTCGATGAGCGTGATAATATTATAATATATAGTCTATATTCTACATTCTAACTTGACAGTGAACTTTCGCGTGAACATTGCTCTTTCGTCATCCTTTATATATCGATATCAACGAGCCTCGTCCCGGCAGCTTAGTTAAGCAGCTGTACTGCTGCTGATGATTTATTTGTCTAATTTCGGCGTCACTTGGCTCTATAAAAAGAAATAATTATAAATATACCTATTCTTGTAACTTATTGTCGTTGTTTGCGGTTTATTGAGCGCTCATGACTTTTGCTTGCACGCGACGATTATAGCCTCAACCCCTGAAACCCTGCCTTTTCCCTTAATTAACATTATATATAAGCAGAGTCAAGATTTACAGCAGAATCATTTCGCCGAGAATACAGAGGTATGTATAATAGATAATATCCGAGAAAGAGAGAGAGAGAGAGAGAGAGAGAGAGAGAGAGAGAGAGAGAGAGAGAAGATGATGTGAAGGAGGAAGCTCGCCTCAGTGGAATTCATTAAAATTAGTTCCGCATCCGCATATTCAGCTGGCTCGGAGGCGCATATAGAGCGTGTAGGCATCAAAGTATTGCAAAAAATTTCTGCTCCTCCTCCTCCTCCTCCTCCTCCTCCTCCTCCTCCTTCTAATCTATCATCTCAATCGGTGCATCATCTTTGAGCGCTCTCTTACATATACACTGGTACATTTTGAGATCGAGGGAAAATGAATAGGCTGCGCAACAGCAAGTATGTATAAGTTACACGTCCCTACCTCGCTTTTCAATAGGTGTCTTATTTCTTCAGAGCTCCCGTGAGCAATAGGGAAAAGGGAAGGCAGGATGAGGGATGGCAAGAGGGAGGGTGAGGAGGTGGGGGTGAATGATAATATTTAAAAAAAGAAGTGCCGGAAAAGCAAAGCACAGCGGTAGTGCTGCTGTACATGTAGGCCATGTCCACGGCCTTGTATAGTTATATACTCACACACACGCGCGCGCATACACACACACATTAAAAGCAGGAATTTGGCATTTCGGTGGCAAACTGGCAATGTGTATTGTACATACAAGTATGTGTCTGCGCGTGTGTGTCTGCGTGTGTGTGTGTGTACGTGTGTGTGTGTGTGCTGTCTGCGTGGGTGAGCACGTTGGGCCATTGTGGAAAATATGAAAATATAATATATGGGACGTCCGGTGAGGGGGACAGATTGGGGAAGGGGGGAGAGGGCAGAAAAAGATGAAGGAGTAGGGGTGGAGGAAGAGGAGGAGGAGGAGGAGGAGATAACAGCAGTGGCTCTCCGAGGACTCGCTGCCATTGTGTGCCACGATTAGCGGGGCTCAATTAATTGCCGGTGGACAACAGCTAGCTCATCTCTGAGGTCGTCGATCAAATTGCACCAGCTAGCTTATAGCTAGCTAGCTAGCCAGCCAGCTAGCGCGCCCCTGACCAGGCAGAGCTGCTGCTACTGCTGCTACTCTGCTGCTGTCGATTGAGCCACGACGGGGGTCCTACAGGCCGGACAAAAAATGATCAACATCAAATGATTCGCGTCTCTTCGGCAGCTATAGCAAAATAGCGCTCGCTTGCTCGCGCTACAATATGTGTAGGTATGTGCTGTATAATATGCTGTTCTTCCTCTCGCTTCGTTTGTGTGCGTGCGTGTGTGTGTGTGCAAGCGTGCAGTTTACCGTAGCGTCGTTGCTACTGCAGCTGCCAATGCCGCCAGCCGCATTATCATTGTTACACTGACCCAAGGTCTCATTGCAGTGCTGGGCCGCTTGTGTCAGGGTTCAGACGTCACACCGCGAGCCGACACACTTAATGCCCGCCTCAATGATGCACACCCGGCTTATGACCGTACGCAACTATAAGCTCTCTCCATCGGCTGCAAGCTTGCGATATACGTACGCTAGAATCGTTTTTCCTCCTCCTCCTCTCCCCCCCCCCTCCACCCCTCTATTGCTCTCTTTTTCGACTTTTCTCTTATTTGATCTTACAAGCCTAAAGCAATATTTTGATTTGTGCCTCTCTCTCTCTCTCTCTCTGGAATGTCTCCAATCCTTGAAACATTAAAAATCTATATGCATAGTTTGAAAAAGTAAAAATAACATTCGCATTTGAGTATATTGTTAAAATATTTTAAATTAAAATTTCTATTCAATGAAAACTTGATGCAATAATATTAAGATTATATTTCAACTGAAAAAATTTTTTGTATCGTTTTATATCATAGGTAATAATGTTAGAAATACACGTTTGTTATACTACTTTCGTTCTCTATTTATTTTCATCGAATAAGAAAAATATATTTTCTTTCATTTATTTATTCATTTATTTATATTTTGTATTTAAAATAAACTTCGCGTGAATGTACATAGTATATAACATTAAATAAATAGCAGACAGTGAAATCCACTGGTGATTTATGCAAATCGAAACGATGATTTCCAATGCCATATCCTCAAAAATCTCGCTTTCGTTCTCACGCACTCACACGCACACACTGAAATAGGTAATTGCAGAGGTTCATGATTATAGAATTAATCACCACAACAGTTAATTACTAAGGAAAGCAACGAGCTTGAAAACACATTATACAGTGTACGAGTTTATAACGAATAGACATTCTTATAGCCTTCTTGCTATACATATTACGCACCTAGGCAGGGAAAGTAAAGATGGTCCCAGATCACCAGGATATTGACGCCCGAGGCGAAGCCGAGCCAGGCGGGAACCTGGTGATCTGGGACCTTCTTTTCTTTTCCTGCCTAGGTGCGTATACGACTTTTCCGTCCGAAGCAGCAGGGAAGCAACAACTTCCTTTCGGGCAGTGGCCGGAAAGTTGGCGCTTTCCGGCCGGAGGGCGGAAAATTTATTTAACATCGCTTACTTTTTATTTACAATATAATTTTTATATATACAATATGTATATATAATAACTTGTGTACATGTACATTTATAAACACATTTATATTAAATTAAGGCAAGCAAAAACTTGCGTCTTTTATATGTATAAATCTTATAATTTCTTATTTCTTTCTTTTTACTGCACTTTCTACACATACACACGATACCTTAATTTTATATTTTTACCACTAATTACTGAGTAATTAATGTCAATAATATTTCGATAATGATTTTGATAATTGCGACCAGTATATTTAAGGCCAGCGTACCAAGTATTAATGTTTCGTTTATTTATATACGGCTCAAGACTTAATCACGTTTACACGTTTAAATAAGATGTGCCATAACCGAAATAAAAATTACATTTTAATGTATGTACTCGAAGCAGCTAATGTGGCATTGTATGGTTATCTTATATATTTAATTATCTTATATTTAATTTTTTTATAAAATATTCGGCAGTTTTATTATATAAAACTGATGTGATTCACTCTACAGTTGAAAATCGTATTATTAAAAATATATGTGTATAAAATTGATATTTTCATCGCTTTTATACTTATATAGGTAAATATAAATTTTTTAATATAAGCATATACATTTCGATGTATCGGCTTGGGTGAGGAATATCTATGGAAACCAGTGTACCATTGGCATAGTCGCATTCTTTCACAGCCATTCATATTAAAGAAAAAAAAAAAAAATAATAATAGAAGAAAAAAAAGAACAATTCATGTTACGATTTGAATGATTAGTTATGTCTCGTACACAAAACTAAATAGATGGCATATTTTATATACGTTATTTGCCAACTGTTTAAGAATTGTAGTGTCTAAGGTAATTCGCTTACAAGAGTACATTATGCAATTGTAATATGTATCATCAAAATAATCTCTAGCTTATCCACGCTTCCCTCTTACACATACGACAATAGCATTGGTTTCTTTAAGTATTTTCTATGTGTATATACAGGTAGGTCCCACAGACACACTCTCGTCACCACTAGACCCATTTCATTTTATTTTCATCTATTTTTTCTTTTTTAATTTTTTATGCTTGCACTCTTTATTCGACTGCGAAATGGCACAGGTTGACTTGATTATATATGTTCGTGGAGTAGAAGAAAAAAATAACCGACTAGGTCAACGGTAGTTCTCTTCCTAACAATGCTTTTGCAAACATACTAAGCGCACCGCTTTTTTCGTCGTATAATTATAAAAACACTTTTCTTCTTCTTCTTATCAAGCTTTGAAAACTATTCTCAGCAGAAAAAAAAGTAAATAAAAAAAAACTCGTTTTTGTAAATATTTTATAAAGTTTTAACGGATAATGTTTGAAAAAGAAAAAAAAATTTCATCCAACCAATTGTAGCAAAGAGGAAAAACAAGTGGATCCAAGAGCCCAAAAAGGGCCGGGGGAGGGTAAGGTTTGTATAGAGCTATAGAAAAGCTGCAAGACCGCAAGACAAAAAAGGCAGCAGAGAAAGAGGAAGAAGAATAAGAGAGAGAGAGAGAGAGAGA